>BHFT01043239.1:0-108269 GCA_004320025.1 Laticauda laticaudata
CTCGCTAAAGGCTACACAGATCTATACCTTGAATAAAGAGCTGAAGTTACGCTGGTCTCCTGTCTCCTGATTTTCCGCACTTCTACATTCTCACATAACTTTTTGCAGATGCTTAGCATGATAGTCAAAAAACTTTACAAGCCAGCCCTTTGGCATGGATGTACTGTGGCAGAATGCAATATGTACTCATTGTCTGTCACAGGGAACACAGCATGTTTGTTCTTGTATGTACTGTTAATAAAGCTTATGATGATCACACTAGCCTTCAATTCTTTTTTTGGAAATCTCTCATGGCTAGTGCCCCCTGGAGGACTTTACAATTGGTTTCCAAGAAGCAGGCCTGGGATAAAAAAGAAAGGAAGGAAATAGGACTGGAAGAGAATCCTGGGTTGGTCATCTGGGTTGTACTGTAATTTATTCGTAGACTGGCTTCATCAATCAGAGACACCAAGGGATTGGGGAGATGCCTTAATTTCCTAGCAGTGCCTAAAAATTTTAAAACTTTTAGCAGTAAAAGCTCACAGTTGCTCAGTTGCTCAGACTGGATGGATTTTGCTGGAAAGCCTTTAAAATGATAGTTGATTAAAAATGGAGCTTTGACGGCACAAAATAAGAAACTGCAGGTTGGAAGCATGAAAAGGAAATTTATTTGTTGTGAATTCAGATAAAATAAACTTACACTGTGTGTCAAAACCTGGTTGATAACTGCACTTTGTTCTGGTTTTGTCCTTAATCATGAATCAGAAAACAACATTCTAAATAAAAAAGTAAAAAAATATGTTTTTGTTTTGTGAAATTTGAGATCTAATTCAATGTATGCATTTGGAACTCTTTGCAAAGGGAGTGATAGGTTGCCAAAATCCATGGAGATTCTAAGTCATCCGCATCACAGTTGTCCCCAAAGTGCTTTTTCAAGAGGCTACTGGACTTTCTTTGTTTTTCCTTGGAGATGTTTCACTTCTCATCCAAGAAGCTTCATCAGCTCTGACTGGTCTTCTTCAGCTCCTTCCATTCCCCACCATCCAGTCAGAGGTAAAGAAGCTTGTTGGATGAGAAGCAAAACGTCTTCAAGGAAAAACAGAGAAGTCCAATGGCCTCCTGAAAAAGCATCTTTGGGTTTTTGTCGAAGGTATGAAATGAAAGACTAACAATTTTTGTGGAGAGACAGTTTGATATCTGTTCCGTCCAGAAAAACGCGAGGTAGACCGGGTTCCAACAACAAAGTCTTTATTTGTTAACACAGTAAGAAACGGAATATTGGCAAAAGCCGCGACAGCCCTTTTATATGTTTCTGTCTGCTGGCTTGTAGCCAATGACAATCATTTGGTTTTGCCGCCCTTGGGCAGCTTCGTGGATTGGTTCCTATGACACAGAATCCCTTTTAGTTTTTTTGTAAACAATCCAGAATTGAGGTATTTGGAGTCTCTATTATTTATACAGAACACCCCTCCCTCTTAGTTCAGTCCTACGTGGTGATGTAGTCCGGCAGGTAGTGGGCTTCTTTGTGTTGACTGACTTGCGCAGTTCATTCTTTGGAGACTCTCGACGCGGTTATCGATGGGTGCTGTTTCTCAGTCTTTCTCATGAAACACTGGAAAGGTGAGTCACCCATTTGACTGCCGCTGAATTTACTTAGCCGGCGGTTTATGCCGCTCCTCCGTATTCCTCTGCGGCAGTCGAGCTGCCTGGCCCCTTCGACATGGACTCTTTTCCGCAACCTTTCTCAAACGAAGATGATTCTAGTTATTTGCTCTTTTTGGATTGTTATTATTTTTTGAAGTGTTAACTTTAAACGGTTACTTTATTCATTTTCATATTTCCCCCCCTCTCTTGTTTGAATTTTCAATTGTTTTAATATTGTGGTTTGTTGTGTTAACGACATTGCACTTCTTCTATGTTCGGGACGCAAGTCTCGGTCTATGTGCCGCTTCCATCCTCGCCGTTGTTCTACCGTTAGTCGGGTAGACGGGGACCTAGTATTGCGTGATTTGTCCGGCGTAGGCCATAATGGGTTCCGAGGTAAAATTTTTTGCATAACTAGGTGCCTATTGCAAAATTCCTGAAAGCGGGTGGAAGAGTTCGGGGGTTTCTGAGTGTATAGTTTAGTGGCAATCTGTCTGAGTTGTGACCATTAGTTTCTTCTCACTAAGTAATTCTACCGGGTTTTGTTTAGTTGTGTACTGGTTGTGTATATGTTTGAGCGGATGGTTTATTTTTTTCGGTTTATTTTTATTTTTGACATCCCGTTGTCCAGTTTTCTAAACACTCGTTGGTAAACCTGACCATTCTCTCTGCATCCCTACCTTTGCCAGCTCTGGGGTGGGCCCGCCGATAGGCTATGATCTATTACCTGGGAGGCTAGGTATTAGTCGAATTGGAGAAGTGGTTAATTGTGGCCGGTTGACGACACTTAGGACGTCCATGTAGTCCCATGTGTGCAAAGAGTTTGTCAAGTTGTATTTATAATGGTTTTGTCGTTGTCGTAGATGGCATATATTTTAAACTCACCGCAATGATAGAGTATGCATCTACAGAAAATCAGGAAAGTATGCCTCCTTGTAGGACCCGCAAAATCAAGTGATTTGTGAACAGGGGCCTCTTGGGTTCCCATTAACCCTTTGGTTGCTTTTGGCGGCGAAAACGGCTGGGATAGAGGAAAGTGGCCGGGCTATTTTGGCATTTGTGCAAGATTCACCAAGTATTTCGAGGATCCATACATCTATAATCCCCGCCACCAGACATAGCTTCTAGCGATGGCTTTTCATTTTTAACTATTCACAAGTCGGCTCGTTGAACGCATACCAGATACCTTAGTTTTGCAATTTGTAGGAATAGATTACCGCACCTTCTACAATATAACAACTCTTTTGGATTGATGAGTTCAAGTTTGTCTGTCCGTGAAAGGTTTAAAAGTCTCAGTTTTTTTTTGGTTCTCCGGCAGCCTTTACCCCAGTTAGTAGGCGGACAGTCAATGTCCTCTTGCGTGCGCTCTGGCGACATCTATTCGCCAGATAAGGTTAGATCGGCGGCCAAGTCTCTTCTGCAAGTGAGGTTCAATCGTTGCGTGTGCTGGGATTCCTCTGTGCGATGGTAGTTCGTGCTTGCTCAAAGCCGCCTGTATGAGAAATTTGTTTCCCTGTGATGTGTCAGGAGCAATAGGACGTAGGCGGCTTGGAGCTTTCTGACCATTAGATCCATTCGTCGGGGACATAATATTTCGTATGGGGGCTTTATTTCCCGCCAAAGATTCCTAGTTAGCAGTTTGCGTGGTCTGCGTATACTACTTTGAAATGTTCTTCACGATATAGGTACTCTGGACGTCTCACTCGCGGTGACGATTGCCAGAGCTTACTCTGTCAATTGACTTGTAATTTCGCTCAGGTTTTTGGACAGGTCTTGAATAGTACGCCGACGCGCTGCCTCTCTCCCCAATCCAGCAATTGGTGGTCAGGATGGCACCGACTGCCGAAATGGCGGCGCATCGCAGGTCAACCGTGCAATGGTAGTGTTTTGCCTAACTGAATAGAACGGTGTTAAGGTTCAACAAGTTTTTTATTTTTTGGAAGGCTTTCTCTTTTCTCTATAACCAAGTCACAATTGCTTTTTTTGTTCCATAGACGGTTGTAGATGGTATTCCGCTCATTGTCACCTTTGTGGGTAGGCATACCATTATAAAATTTATCAGTCCAGAAGTGCTGTAGTTCGGGTTTGTTCCTTGTTGGTGCGTCTTTTAATAGCTTTTGACTTTATTGTCGGTAGGAGTGTATACCCTCCCGTCTATTAAATGCCCAGGAATTCGAACGCTATCGTCATTAACATCACTTTTCTTTTTTATCTTTGACCCAGTTTCTCTGAATTTACGCTAAGTAACTTCTTAAGTCCTTTTCTAAGCTGGGTCGACATTCTTTGGCCGAAATTAGATGTCATCAAAAGTATGGCACACCCCTTATATTTACCATTGCTAGACAGGCATTCCATGAGCCTGTGGAATACCGCCTGGGGCTACACCTCACCCCAAATTGATCTGTTTGTCATTTGAAGGCTTTGGTGTAATATGGTTGATGTTTCACGGCCTGTTGAAGGATGTCTTACATGGCGAGCTGTTGATAAGCATCCGAGCCAGAATCAAGTTTCAGCGAAAAATTTTCCATCCCCAAGCAAAGATGTAAATAAGTTGCTGTACGACAGGCACCGGTAGTATGCACTTTGTTGTATGCGGTGTTCAGGTAGCCTTGTAGTCACCCACAGATTCAACTGACCCATCTGTTTAATTGGTGTTACAATTGGTGTTTCCCACTTAGCATGGTCGCACCAGGCCTAACATCCCTTGGCATCAATTTATTTAGTTGTTCTCTATCCTTTGGCTTTTAGAGCAAAAGGAACTCATCTGGCCGTTCAAGTCTCCTCGGGCGTTATTGCGGGTTCTAGACTAATGGGAACATAGGAGGTTCCCGATACTTGCCCAAGGAAGCGTCAAAAACTCCTGAGACTCTTGGATCAGTGTTTACTTCCAGTCGGCGCTTGCAACCAGTGCCGAGCCCGTCTAACTCCGTCATCCCGATGCCAATGGTGCGTAACCATTCGATGCCCAGGAGGCTTGGTCGGATCTCGGTTGACTATTGTCAGCGGTAGTACTTTCAATATGTTTTTGTAGCGACTCAGACAGTGTCCCAGGCGACTACAGGGATTCGTTTTCCCTGGTAATACCATTGAGGGTTAATTTTTTGGCCTCTGGGTTCTTTGAGTTTGATATACTGGACCTAGTTTGTTTGATGGTGTCCCAGTAGAATATACCATCGAGTAGGAAAGTCAGAGTCTACTTCCATTTCGCGGCTTCCCTTCTATTTTTTAGGAGATTATTTTTACTTTCTTCCCTTTCCCTGGCGCTTCTAAATAGTGAAAGTCTTGATGTTATCTTGTCGTTTAAGTGGTTCGCTTGTTCCGCTGCCACTTTCTCCTCAGTTTCGCATTGGCTCAGCTTGTGCAGGGGAGTTGCTGCATTTGTTTGGGGCTGTATTCTTTTTGTTCCTCAGACTTCTCGATAACTGCCTCATTTCTTTTGCAAGCTTGCAAATGGCATCGAAGAACCTGCACTCGGCTCGAGGATGGTTTCCGCACAGCCAGCGCATTCCTGCCATATCTTTTTCACGCTCTTTCTTTGTTGGCGTATAGGTCGGGACCTTGTCGTCTCCTCCCCTGATTCTGACGTCTCATCAAAATCTTCGTGGTGCAGCAGTGGTGGTGGGAGATTAATTTTCTTCCTCTGGCAGGCTCATGTTGTCGCCTTCGCGTTCATTTGCTTCATTTTGACAGACATTTTTTCACTGGCTTCAGTGGCTTGTGGTTTCCTGCGATAGGCTTTCGGTACGGTTTGTGGGTTTATTTAGCAGCTTGCTCTGTGCATTTGGTCTCTTAAACCAAACTAACTCAGTTCCCGCATTATGCTTCACTAGATTTAGGGAACTCGCACTCTCCCCCTATTTGTCGGAGGGCTGCTACAGAAAGGCCGCCCCCGCATCGGTCTCCCACCTTCAAACAACAGCGAGGTCTCTTCGGTAAAACAATTGTGACGCACTTTGATAGATTTGACACCATCGAGCGCTAGTGCGTCTTAAGCTTCTTTGAGTTCTGGCCCCGTTAATTGTTTCACATCTCGGGGCTTCGCTAAAGCCTGGCATCTTGAAAACTGTGGCCTCGCAGTGTGTCAGATAAGCCCCTTCCGGCTGATCTGAGATTCTTCCATGCTCATTGCTTTCACAAATACATCTGGAAACGTCTTACATAGATTACCATCCCTCTTGGGATTGATGGTGGCTGGGCGGCGATTGTTTTCCAGCATTGTTTTTTTCGTCTGGATTTAGTTGGTTGCCGCGTGCTCTGTCTCGGTCTTAGGACGATCCCCACCTTCGTCGCCAAGTGTTTCGTTCGGAAAAACGCAAGGTAGACAGGTTTCCATCCAACACAAAGTCTTTTATTTGTTAACACAAGTAAAGAAACCAGAACAGTTGGCTCAAGCGCGAAGCCCTTTTATATGTTTTGTTGCCGGCTTGTAGGCCATGACCAATCATTTGGTTTTGCACGACCTTGGGTAGCTTCGTGGATTGGTTCCCTATTGCAACCAATCCCCTTTTAGTTTTTGTTAACCAATCAGAATGAAGTATTTGGAGTCTACTATTATTTATACAGAACAATATCATTATGAAGTACCAAGCGAACCATTGGGAAACTTAGTTTAGTCCTGCCTTTTTTATAAAGCAGACATCTGGGAACAATTGTGTACTTACTCTCTCTTAGTCCTAGGAAGAAGGCACTGGCAAGTGGCTGACAATGCTAGGAATCACAACTAACTCAAAATAGAAGTTAGGATCAAGGTTAAGATTACATTCCCACCTAATGTTTTCCAGAAAAATAAACCTTAATAGTTAGTGGCACAGTGATTGGAGTGCAGTATTGCAAACTACTTCTTTAGCCAGTTGCCTGCAATTTGGCAGTTCAAATCCCATCAGGCTCAAGGTTGACTCAGCCTTCCATCCTTCCAAGGTCAGTAAATTGAGGTTCCAGATGGTTGGGGGCAATATGCTGACTCTGTAAACCGCTTAGAGAGGCCTGCAAAGCACAAAGCAGTATATAAGTCTAAATGCTATTACTATTGCTACATACCCTTGGGAGATTTAGTTCCCTGAAAACAGCAGGAACAAGAACAAGAACTATGAAGAAAAATTTTCAGTGTCTTACATCTTAGAGCAGTAGGAAGAATCTTGCTTCCTTCTCTAGTGTAAAAGTCACTGTAATAAATTGGTTCATTACAATAAGATCACAGTTTTAACTGTTTCTTACACATGTCCTTTCCTGCAGCTGCTACTGTTGGGAATAGGTAATTGCTCCTCTTGAGAAGAACTGGACAGTCTTAGAAAAGCAGATATTTGAGTGGGGCGGGGCTTTGTGCATTTTAGCTTTTAAACTCTAACTAGGTTTTACGAAAGAAAAATATTCTGGAAGCAATGACAGTGAATGCAGTTCTATGCCAATGCATAAATTTCTACTTTCCAGCTTTGCAAGTTTTTATTTTGGAAAATTGGGAATTAAATGGTATTAATGTTCTTTGCAGCTAAAATGTATATTGCTGTCTATGTAGGCATAAATGAAATGGACAATTTAAATCTTGTCTTTGGGTTGATTGCATTCAGCATACTCTATCAGGATATGGGAACATGGTTGTTGTGATTGTTAATTTGATTATTTATCTTTACTGCAGAACGAAACATAATCTACAAATATACTTCTATATCCAAGAATAGGTAAAATCAATTCTAATAAAATCCAAGGACCATATTCAGATGTACAATGTTTAGAAGTCTTGTGCTCACCCCCATGGTACAGCATTTTCCCCTTCTCTGAACAATGGAATTGTTGCAGTTCTTGGAAATGCTGGAATAATGGTGTTGTTTCTTCCCACAGGCACCTCGTCCCTATAGAGGTAGTCCTTGATTTATGATCACTATTGAGTCCAAAATTTCTGTTGCTAAGTCAGAAAGTTGTTATATGAGCTCTGTGACATTTTACAACCTTTCTTGCCACGGTTGTTAAGTGAATCTCTGCAGTTAATAACATGGTTGCTAGGTGAATCTGGCTTCCCCTTTAAATGTGCTTCTCAGAAGGTTGCAAAGCAAGGCAATTAACTGAATTTTGCCCCATTTTATGACCTTCTTTGCCACAATTAAGTGGATCACTGCAGTTGATAAGTTGTTAAGTAAATCAGGATTCCCCATTTTCTTTGCTTGTGGGAAGTTTGCAAAAAGTGATCACGTGACCCTGGGAAGCTGCAACGGTCATAAGTATAAATCAGCTACCAAACATTTGTATTTTGATCACACAATCATGAGGATTCTTCAAAGGTCATTAAACTGTGGGAAAAAAACAATCATAAGTCCCTTTTTTATTTATTTATTTGATTTGTCAATTGCTTACAAGATAATATGTATAAATACATACATAGTTATGAATAAATGAAATGGGTACACATAAGAAAAATAATAGGACAGGGACGGTAGGCACATTGGTGCGCTTATGCACGCCCCTTACAGACCTCTTAGGAAAGGGGTGAGGTCAGCAGTAGACAGTCTAAGGTTAAAGTTTTTGGGGTTTGGGGAAGAAACCACAGAGTCAGGTAGAGCATTCCAGACATTGACCAAGCTTCTTGCTGAAATCCGTTATTTCCTGCAATCAAAGTTTGGTGTGGTTTACTTGAGTTTGTAATCTATTGTGTACTTTGATTGTTATGGTTGAAAGCTGATAGTATTCAGTTGACAGGTTAAGGACCATGCAATGTATAATTTTATATACTATAACTTAGGATCGGAACGAAGTACAGCGTAAGTGCAGTTTTCGTAGGCTCTAGAATGTCCAAGACCTGGTGGCATTCAGGTAGTTCTGCAATGAAATACGAGGAGTGTGAATAATTTCTGGACTTTTCTCAACTGTAATTAAATCAGCATACATAATTGGGGTTCCAGTGACTGATGAGCTTATTTAAGTATGATCTAGCAAATTTTTGTATGCTTCTAGTTGAGTAGTTGTGACTATTACCAGACGAAAAATCTACGAAATTAGCGTTAACAACTTCGTTAATGCCTTTATTGGCTATGTAGGTTACAGTGGGCTCTGAGCAACATGCAGATCAATGAGAGCACGAGTACTTCCAAAGGTCCCTTGGACAGAATTTGATCACAACATGGTCCTGATATTTCAATTGTATTTTATTTTCTGCATTTTTTTTGCCAAGTACGGTACGACAGAGCATTTATTTAATTTTGAATTAGCAGTTGGCTTCATTTGACACATTCGATACATAATCAAGGTCCTTTTGAAGGGGTAGCATATGTCTGTGGTGTTGAAAATAGCTTTTACATCATCAGCGATGAAAACACAAGTTGCTCTTAATAATGATCACAGAGATCATTTATGTAGTAGTTATGAGAGAGAGTTGGTCCTAGAAACTGCCTTGGGGGACACCACTATTGACAGGTAGCCGATTTGATAGGACACTCTCCCAATTTTGACCATTTGTTAGTCTGTTTTGACGGGAATGGCTTCATCCAGATTATGTCAGGTGTCCAGAGATACCTAAGATTTAGTTGTTAGGATAGTCTTGTCGTGTACCATACTGAATCAAAGGCTTTACAGAAGTCTATGTAGATTTCGTTCTTATTGCTTTGTCCTAATCAGTTCGTTGATATCCATTGTTTTTGCAGTGTAAGAAGTTGCCAGATATACAGAATTAGTTTTTTCTCTGAAACCAAATGTATTATTGAGAGTAGTTGTTTTGTTTCTAAGTGCGAGTATAATGAGATTGGTAAGCTAAATTGATTCCATGACTTAATAGCGATGACGCAGCATAAAGGAGATTGGTTCTGTAATTTTAATAGGCTGGGGGTCTCCTTTCTGAAGATGGGATACCGTGCTTGAAAGTGACGTACCATAGGTGTAGGCCAAGGAAGCTGGTTCATGAAACGATTTTCAAAAGATTATTCTTGAGGGTTTCGGCTAACAACAAGTGGATAGCTTTTTTAAGAAATAGGCACATATTCACATCCAGTTCAATTACAATCAGAGATGGTTTTATAGATTGCGTAGTGCTTTTGATTCAACCATTGTCCTTCTGTAAAAATCAACTATGTATTGAGTCATTTGCAGTTGTTTCTGTGGTCGGACTAGGAAATACTGGGCCATGTCCAATTGCGTGTTTTACAGAATACTAAGCCGATCAAGATGTGGTTAAAGATGTTGGCGTTTTAATGGTGTTGTCGTTTGCAAGTCTTTACCAATTAGTGCTATCAAGGGTGGGATGCGACCTTCGAGTCTTGTTAGTTTGTTGTTATACAAAATTGGTAAAAGTTGCGGTGGAATGGTTGCATAGGTTTCCTCTTGTTAATGTGATAATCTGGTGTATTCCAGTCTGTGTGGTACATTACTAGTTGATGACTCTTTTTGACTCAAGTAGGAAAATATGTGTAATGGTCTCTTCAAACTAGTACTGCTTCCAGTGAATCAGAGATTGCAATCCAAGCGATGAGCAGATTCATCTGCTCGTATAAGATCATAATTGGCCTTTTTTGAAGCTTATAATTGGGCGTCTACATATTGTGATGAGGGGGTTTTTGTGGTGGGCGTGATGTTGACGACAAAGTCAATCATAATTGGTCACTGCTGGAAAAGCCGTTCTTTTAGTTTGCTATTCCATAAATTAAATTCGAACTGTTGCAGAAACATGAGATCGGAACACGTTTGCTTTTATATCCGTTAGTGTTCTTGGTTACTAGTTGTTCCATGTCGCCGGATTTGTAACAGGCATTGTAGAACGGCTGCGGGTATGGTTCAATTGTAACGTTCATTTAGGGTCCAGTCAATATGAGGTTAGATTGACACCACGCAAGAAAGAATAAAAGCACATGTGGGCAGGATGCTGCCTCATGGTTAGTAGTGTATTTTAGTTGCTTTACATGCTCGAATGTCATAATCAGTAGGCGCCTGTAACATAGATAAGAATCCAAAAATGTGATATTTAATAAGGATAGTTCACAGATGATGGTCTCAGGAAGAGCAAGCTCCTGAGTAACTTGGATGTTTTTTAGATGTAGGGACTTTTTATAGAAGATAGCACCACCACCTCCTCTATGGATTTCATGATCTGATCTGTAAACACGATAGTCTCTTACTGTGGTAATGGAGTCAGGGAGAGATGCCTTGAGCCATATTTCACAGACAAATACGATACCCAATTTAGCCATATTTAGTAAGAGAAGAAATTCAGGTATTTTATTCGCAAGGCTTCTTGCATTGAGTAGCTTGCATTTAAGGCCAGCAGTAAGTGGAATTGAGGTAATTAGGGGCTTGCGTGCCTAGTCTTGGGTGATGGTGGATTGATTGAAACTTTGATTCTTTGAAATTTTGGTTACTAACTGAACTGTGGTACATCCAGGACTACCTATTTGTGCTTATTCTATGTACCCCAATGCGTCCATCTTGAAAAGCATTTTCAAAAATAAGGACTTATAGGGAAATTTGTCGTGAAAAAAAACTGAAAGGGGGCATTATTGTTATATGGCGTCAAACTCTTCTGAGAAATTAATGCACCAGAGAAAGGTTGGGATGTTTTTAATTATTATTATTGGGTTTTCAAATACACAACGACCCTGTGAGGTAAAGCGGAGTGACGGAGCGACAAAGCTTCTGTCACTTCCCACGTTGCAGCGCCCTGGAGCGGAGTCACTCCCCCCCCCCACGCTTCTGGCCTCCGCTAACAACGCGTCACTAGCAACCATTCCTGGCAAGCTTCTACATTTCTCTTTCCCTACTACGGAAGCCGATAACAGGACAATTTTCTTCAAAATAACAGACGCGATGGAAAGAGGAGGGGTGGCAGCGTGCTCCGAATTTCCCCGTCCCTTTTTCCTTCCCCCCGCGTGCACAGAAGCGTGTAAGCGGGTCCCAAGAAAGAGGCGGTGACGTCACTCCCACTTCGATTCACGTGCCGTTCACCTTTTTAAAAAAATCATGCCGCGCCCCCTTCTTCCCTTTTTCTACTCTCTGCGCGCGCGCGCAAAAGAGATACGGCTTTCCTTTCCAGCCAATCACGAATCGGGCCGGTCTATATCTCCACCCTCTCGTCTACAGACTCGCGCTTTCTCCTCCGGGACGTGAGATTGAGAGGTGGGAGTAAGCAGAGAGCCGTACACACGAATTAGAGTGAAGGAAGAGGCGAGTATCAAACTTTCAGGCATTAACCAATAATCTTTCTCGGACTGGGGCGGGACTTCCGCCGGGAGCCGGAAGAGAGGCTCGTGGGTCTCCCTGGCGTTCTCTGTCTCTCTCTCTCTCTCTCCCTTCTCTTCTATCCTCTCCCTCTCTACCTCGTATGTGAGTGAATTGTCCCCGCTGCTTCTTGGCATCGAAACGTTCCGGGGCTCGGACCCGCTGCCGCCGCCCCTGCTCTTTCCTCCTGCCGCCACCGATCCGCTCCCGTCCCCTCCCGCTTGCCGCTTCCCCCTCCTCCTCCCTGCTGCCGCCGCCACTTTTCCGCCTGGACGCCGCCGCCTCTGCCCCTCTCCCCGGTTTCGCTCTCTCGCTCTCTCGCTCTTTCACCCCTTCCTGGGACTCGGAGGCGGCGGCGGCGGCGGCGGCAGCGGCGGCGGCAGCGGCTGCAGAGGCAGAATTCCCGACCCGGCTTTCCAGCGAGATTCCTCCGGCCCTCCGGGGCCTCCTTAGCCTTGGGTTTGACAGGTGAGTGAGGCCCTGTTTCCCCTCTGGACGCCCGTTTCCCAGTTTCCCCCCACACGCACCCGCCATTTTCTCACCCGAGGGCCCTCACGGGGGCGGGGCTGGCCTCAAGCTTACGGGTCCGGATTTAAGGCCTGGTTCTGCCCGGCGGCAGCTTTGCACTGCGTCTGCCCGGGAAGCCTCCGCGGGAAGGAAACGCCAGGTTTGGGATGGGTCGTCTTCCCAAGCTTCCCTTCCCTGGGCTTCCTTGGCCGGCTTCATGTTTCCGCAAAGCCCTGGGGGTCAGGGAGGGAGGAAGGAAAAGAGGGGAGGAAGCTGTCTCCCCAAATTGCCATATGGCCTCCTTCCCTACTATCGCTCCTGCCCCAAGGAGGGAATCCCGGCGTTTCCACTTCTTTCTCTTTCTGTTTTCTTCTGCTGCCGCCATTGAGAGTCTTGTGATTTTCTAACAGCCTTTAAAGTTCACGGGGTAACCTCAAACTCCACAATAGTAAAGCTCTTGGACTGGCACACCTCTCGTGGCACATCTTACTTCGTTGTCACAAAAGGAATGGTGAAAAAGTGACTCCCCCCATGCTTAAAGTGATACCTTAAACTGAAAGGCTTGAATTCATGGGCCTCCTTAAACTCTGGTTGCATGGTGGCTTTGTTTTGTATTGCTTTAAAAGAGGAAAACATGGTTTAACTTGGGTCTAACACCTTTTTCTTCTTGTGTCTCTTAAATTGGAAAAAGCTAATGTGGCAGGTTTATATGGATTAATTGCTGATATAGGTAACTTGGACTCTGTTTTGGCTTTTAAAAATAAAAAAAAATGATTGCTTAAAGGAAATAAGGTTACGTGTTACTGCAGTAGTAGACTGAACACTGCCTACTAGGATTATATGTCCTCTTCAAAAGAGAAATGTATTTTACCTTGGTTGCACGTTGCTCCCACAAAAACTGAATTATCATTTAGGAAACAACTTTTCCTTCTTGTTGGGTTTGATTCTCTACTTATATCAATGTAAACATAAGCCATTTAGACTTATAATTTGAACTCTGTCAATATTTCCTTATTCTAGAAATAAAGAAGGTATGCTTACAGTGGAAATAATTCATCTTTAAAACAAGAGGAACTTTTTAAGGATATAAATGTTTAATCAATAGGTTATTCATTGAGAATGTTAGCAACTATATCATATATGACAGGGGTCTCCAACCTTGGCAATTTTAAACCTAGAGGACTTCAACTCCCAGAAATCCCTAGCCAGCCTATAACTATTTTGCTGGCTGAGGAATTCTGGGAGTTGAGGACCTCTAGGCTTAAAGTTGCAAAGGTTGGAGACCCCTGCTATATGGTAATTAGTTAAATGTCATCATTGACAGTGGCGCAGTTATGGTCAGAGTTTTCAAGGTCAAACCTCAACATATATGTGAGGTCATTTACTAACATGTCGAAGTGTTTTGGCATAAAGAGAATATTTTTCCATCTGGAGTATTAACTGTGACTAGATAAAAATCTCTGCTCCATTTAATATGAAAATAAATAGCTGACATTTTCATTAATCTCAGTCAGGTGTTTGTCAAGGACCAAAGTAGCAGAGTTCTAGAAAAATCAAGATTGAAATTCAAGCACTGACCTTAAGATAGTCTAATCCTTGCCAGACACTGACCTCGACAGTCTAGTCCTTAGTATGTGCTTTTTACAGTCTGTAAGCAGCAGTTTTGTATCAGTACCGAGTTTGCAGGAGACACGTTAGGTCCTCCAGCAAGTGCTTCAAGACAACTTCTTTAAATTTTTGTTCTCCATAACCATAAGTTCCAATTGAGAGGATATATGTAAGTATTTATAGTATAAAGAGATACTACAATTATATAGCTAATTACTGTATGTTTGTAGAAAAATTTCTGACCACTCCATTTGATTTCTATATTCTAATTCTGTTACAAATCTAGTATAGTAAATCTTTTAAAGCTGTTTTAAAGAATAGAGATGAATGGCACAAGTTTTTATGAACTAATGTTTCCTTCATCAGGAGCATCCAATAGAATAGATTTTAATACCAAATTTATACCTTAACAAATCTGTTATATTTAAGGTGCCCCAGGACACTGAGCTGGTTTTACTACAACAAAAACTGCTACTTTTTTGTAAGTGATTATATCTGGCAAATTGCTAAATAGGTGCCATATTTGTCTTCTAATTATAATTTGTATTCAAAATTGATGTCACGCATAGAAGCTGGCATCACTATTATAAGCATATTTATTTAGATGGGAGTTCTGATTTACTTCTATGGTATTTTCTAGTTTGTAATTTAGAATTGATAAAATCTAACTTATTTTCCTATTTTTTGTGTGTGTGTCCAACCACTACATTCTGATAGTATTTGTATAGTACTATAAACATTTGTATCTATACTTTTTTTTGGAGTAGTTTTTTAGAATTGCTAATATAAATCAACATATAGAGAATGTTAGTAAAAATCTTGATCATACAAGGCTTACTCGTATGGCATGATTTACTAAAGAATGCAATATTTCCTCAGTGTAAGACAGAAATAAGTTTTGTTTCAACAAGACATATTGAAGGTTATGAATTACATATTGTATTGAAAATCACAAATATTGAAAGTTTTATATTTGTGTATCTTAATCTTGGCAACTTTAAGCTGCATGGACTTTAATTCCCAGAATTCAAAGTTGCCAGGGTCCGAAACACCATTTTATGTAATATATAAATTGTGTGTGAAATAGTGACTTTAATTCCTGTTAAACATGAGACGCTTTTAGCAATTGTGGTTGTATCTTCAAATAATTTTTAAATGTTTTCTGAAAATCTAGGTACAAATAGCAGTGCAACTGTGTAAGGTAGGATTTAAAGTCTAGTAGAGTTGACAACTAAGCTTATTCTTTTTAAATAACACTTTTAATATTTTTAATTGTAAAATATATGGTAGGTTGTAGAAACATATCGAATCATGTCTGATTTTAATAGTTCCAGGTCTTTTCCTGCTTGAAATTGGCATTCCTTATTGTCTTCTCTTGGAAGAGTTATTTCTTGCAAAATACATAAGGTACGCTTTCAGGAACAAGCACATCTTGCATTCTTCTCAATAGTTGATTCACATCTTTAAAAGGTAATTTTTTTTCTCACATTTGTTGCTCGTGGTTCTCCAGGGATTGGAGATAAAATGGGGACTAATCATTTGTACTCGTGACTCAGTGCTATGTTAAGTACGTTACTAGATTTAGTATCAGTGGCAGGGAGTATAAGAAATATTTGGCACATATATAATATATATACATACATACATATAAAACACACACACACACACACACATTAATATTGTAGTAGGTCATAATAAAGAAGTGTTGTGTACAGTACATAAGTAAGATACAATTTATTTTTAGCTTATAATCATGTTTTTTTGCCTCTGAGTAAGCTGCAGTTTATATTAAGAGTGGTAAATCAGCTGAAAAAGATAATTTTGTTTAACCACAAAGGTTGTCAGAAAGAAGAAATGATCAAACTATGTGTATCAACGTGTTAACAGTTGACAATTTAACTAGAATATTTTGCTACTGCCTGCAATGACTAGTATGTACATCTCTTTGACTCCCCAGACATAACAAACCAACATGAAATCACAATCTTGAATGTGAATACAATTTTTGTAGCTATAAGCTTTGTTTTCTTTGATTAGCTGATACCCATACCATAATAAAAACAGTTTATTAATATTCTAAACTTTTTGGAATATTAATGTAGTTGATGAAAGTATTGGATCAGGGATAAACTTTTGAGAGCAGTGAATAGCAACATACATCTGTTTTGTGATATCCTTTTTTAAAACAAGCAACTTTTTAGTTTCCTATAAGTATCAGAGGTAGAAATATTTTTATTTTTCTTGTAATTTTGTCCTTGAACACAATGGCTACATATATTGGTTCTGCTGGACTAAAATGGCAGGCAAGTCAACATGTTTCTGAAAAATATGCAGAAATTCTGCTTCACTTTGCAAAATGTTGACAGCCAAAAGCACGAATGTATGTGATACATGAATGGTTATTATAGTAGCAAGTTAATAGCTAGAAATACTTGACAGAGGAAACTGACTTCAAATAATAGGCTTCTAAGGTATGTATAATTAAAAAGGTCTAGGTGTGTTGCCTAAACTATAGTTTAGTTTTTTATAAATGTATGACACATGGTTATGTTATTTCCCAAAATTAAAAATACTCTTGAATTATGTTTCCTTGAAAACATCCAGTTTTAACATTATGAATTTACAAAGTTTTAGCATACTCATTTTTCATACTCAGTAATGTTACTTTATTGACTCTCTTCAGATTAATGTGAATTTTAAAGGAATACTCTAGAATTCCTTGTTTAAATAAAAATTGGAGTTTTTTCAAGAATTTAGGATAGATTTTTAAAATATCTGCAGCACAACCTGCTAAAAGCTAATATTTCTTCCTTGTGATTTTTTTTATATTTTAAAAGTATGTTCATTCCTTAGCTACCTCAATCTGAATTGATCAAGTACCAGAAATACATTTGAAACGCTGTGAACCTTCCCTTGAAGTTTGCTTCACAAACAAAAAAATGTCATGTTTCACTTGGTCCTCAGATCAATTGCATGAAAAAGTTTATACTCCCGTGGTCAAATTATATGTTTCAGTGAATCCCAAAGTGAACAGAAGCTGATGTAACATCTACATAGTAGAGTGTTAAGCATTAAATCTTTCTGCATATTTGAATGCATTCTTACTAGTTATGTGTAGTTGTTTCAGAAAAGAAAATAAATATGGATAGGGTACAAGTCTGAATACCCTTTTTAGTTAGATAATGCAGCTTCCTGAAGCCATCTAAAGATGCCCTTGCAGCTCAGAAATATTCTCGGGCCTCCTTACATGCATTATGTACTTGAAATCTCCTCTCAGATTTTCACTTCTATCCCAGTCTGAGGGCCATGAAGGATGCTCCAAAACAGGTGTCCTTTTTCCTGTGATTCATGGTTGATTTTGTAGATATATTTTGGATGTCACCACATGCACACATCTCTTGATCTATTCACATATTCATTCACATGCTGCAGCATATGCTGTTCAAGCATTTTGTACTATTTCTGATAGAATTTTGGTATGTATAAAAAAAACCACCAATATTTGGGGTTATTTTTTTCCAAAATGTTTTAAAATCTTATTACAGTTCCTGCATAGTGAACTATTAACTTTATGGGACATATACCTACATAAAGATCATTGGGAAAATACTCTGAGTCATTTCTGTATCATTCCCCACCCCATATATCTCTTTAATTTAATTAGGATATTCCATGAATTTCCAGAGACTCTCCTAGGTACAAATAACTGGTTATTGTCTTTCAATGTCATAGACATAGAAAGATACAGTATCTTTTTCGGAAACATTACACCAAGAATACAGTATACTACTTACAACTTGGTTTTGCCATATAGTTTGTTTGAAATTGTTTAAGTTTTGTGCATTTACAGAGTTCTGTGGGAGCAGGATATGTACTTTGCCTGCTGTTAGTTCATATCTTCCAAGTTAAGATAGGACAAATACAGAAGGTATTTTTCCCTTTAAAATCTGTGTTAAAAACTAATGAACCAATTTAATTTTATGAAGTCTAGAGTGCTTTTCACAACTTCTAATTTTATATAATTATAAAATATACTATATGTACAACTATTAAATGTGTTGGTTTTTACTAGATTCCCCCCCCCCCAAAAAAAAATNAATGTGTTGGTTTTTACTAGTTCCCCCCCCCCCCAAAAAAAAATTGGTAATGAGTGCATCAATGATTTGGTTTCATAATAAGCATAGATTTAATCTTGTTACATGTATAGCAGGTGTACTGTATCATATTATTTGATAGATTTGTTTCATAGTAGGTTAAATAGAGGCTAATTGCAGTGGTGTGGTAATTGTTATGACTCACACCTTTAACTTCTGGGACATTCTCCTGCTGACTTTGTCCTTGAGATATAGATAGGAAAATAGTACTTTGGAAATAATAATTTGCTACTCTCTCAATTTTTTCCAATTATTGAGCTTTCTTCTGGCGCCAGAATCATTTGTTTATGGTTAGGGTAAAAATTGTTGGTTGTAATTATTATCTTTAGTGAGAAAGCCATCTCTCACCTTTTAATTTTTTTCTTGCCTTAACACTTTCAAGAATGCTTTAAATTCCAGCAGCTTTTTTTTTAAAAAAAAGAAGAAGTAACCGTGGGAAAAGTATCTTTATTATTTAGTAGCTGTATTCAAACATTTGTTCAATTAGTGGCTGCATTTACACGTTAATAACAGTGGTTCACTTTACATATCATTCTAGATTGAAGCCAGACTAATTGCTTTATGGCTAAGTATGATGTTTGAACCAGCCATTGAATTAAAATTCACTTTATTAATGCTGTGAATAGCTGTTATTTTTATTGAGCTGCTCTATTGTGGTAAAAACAAGTTAGATGTGTTTAGCAGACATTTCAATAACATATAGATCATCCAGATTCTTGCTTGAATTGCTAATAAATGTCGATCAGATTGTTTACATATTAGTTGAATATAATATATAGAAGAACCAGTGTACTTAATCTAAGAATAGAAAGAGTCACAATTAAGTTTTTTTTTAATTTATACTGGGCAAAAACCATTTCTTCAGCCAGAAGCCTTGGCATAATTACCAAACTTAGCACTTGGCAGAGCTTAATGCAAATTTCTACTATCTCCTCATGCAGTCCATTTGAACAGAATGACTAAATCGGGATTTCATGACTTCAATGTTAGTTAAGTATTTACCTTGTCTTTTTTGGTTTTTGCTGCAGTCAGAGTTTGTAACCTTTCTGTTAGCCTAATAAAGTTTAACCTAAAATGAATTTTGAACTCTGAAAAAATACTGGTGATGAAAATCATGATTATAATTATTCTGTTATATTCCTTATTGTGGCACTGAAATTACATAGAATCATTATTTTGGGTTATTCCTTTTTTCACATTGAGCATGTCCGGAATAGCTGATTATTTGAATTATTTCAACCGTGCACAGATGCCCAAAGAGTAGAACTGCTTGAGGAGATTTTAGACATTCACATTAAGCTCTGCCGGGTGCTAAGTTTGGTTGTTGTGTCAAAAAGTAGGTTTCATGGACTTCTTGTACAGTTATTGTTTTGGCTTGTTCGTTGCCTGAGTAGATTGTGCTCACTGGTTATTGGTTTTCACTTTATTTGTTCTTTTATACAGGTAGTCCTCGACTTATGACCACTCTAAATTACAACAGCCCTTCTCAGCAGTACTTACAACATGGTGGCTGGGCATCCCTGCAGTCCTACGACCGCATTTTGGGTACTTGACAACCATCCCACATTTATGGCTGTTTACAGTGTGAGGTTTTGCCAGAACAGCAAAACTGGATCAGAGTTGAACAATTAATTTGTTTAACAACTGTGGTATTCACTTAATAACCACCACAAAAAAGTTATAAAACTGGGTCAGTCATATGGGTAGGTGGCCCCATTTTACAATCATGATGGTGTACAAATGTAATAAATACATGCCAGTTGCCAAGTGTCTGAATTTGGATCATGTGACCATGTGGGGATGCTGCAATAGTTGTAAGTCACTTTTTAACATTCTTAAGTCACTTGTTTCCATTTGTAACTTCATATGGTCACTAAATGAATGGTTTTAAGTAGAGGACTGCCTGTAGTCTTTAAAGCAGCCCCATGTAAAGTGCCTTGCTGTACTAGATCAAGGGGTAATGAGGGCATTGTTTACTGTAGTCAGACCCTTTTGCACCACATAAGACTATAATTGTTGCACCCAGTGGAATTGGACAAAGGTTCATCTAATCAAAACATGCATTTACTTTTCAAGCAGAAACTGTAAATTCTGAAGTAATCCTAATCACAAGTCTGCTCCTTCACAAGGTAATACTTGCTTGTCAGAAGACAACACTTGTATCAGTGGAGAACTCCACTGTACAAATAGCAACTATCCTGTTTGGGACTGCCATTTGTCAGAAATGGTGTAGGGTCTCTCGCTTGGGCTGAGAGTTGGACTAGATCAGCGGTCACCAATCGTTGGGCCATGGCCCACATGAGAAAATTTTGGTGGGCTGCAGAGAAATCTCATCCGCAGAGCACCCCCAAACCATTAATCCAGGCTGCGCAGAAACACAAGGCTGCACCGCCCACATGACCCACAGGAACTCTCCCCACTCACTCCTTACCCAGTAAACTTGCCTGCTAAATTGTTATTTTTCCTTTTTTCAACCATCATCTGTTCTTCTGTGCCGGGAGATTTAGATTAGCTAGGAAGCAAGAAATGGTTGGATTTCTTACTTTCTAGCTAGTCTTTAGTTCTTCGGTTCTGCTTTTAAGCACCATAAGCATCTTAGTTGTGTTGATAATTTGTTTAGCTATGTTTCATACAATGAAGTAAAGAGAAAAAAAAAAGATGACACATCCCTGACTCGCTTATTTCGTTTGTTCTGTCAAATGCATTTAAAAGAAAGGAAGGCATGGTTTTAAAAAGGGTGTTCTAATTTGGAACATTACAGTACACTTATTGGGACTGATTGTTAAAGAGAGAAGAAAATCTTCTGAAGTCACTTCCTGTACTCTTAGCTATAGTAAAGGCAGTTGGCTCCATGACAGGGTTCTGTAGCTATGTATCTAGAATGCTGAGTCGTAACTGGCAGACCTGCAAAAAAACTGTTGGATTGTTCCCCATAACTAGCTGTCACTGTTCAGACCAGACAGTGCTCAAATAAATGCAACACTACACAAATGCAAGATGAATTACTTGAATTTGAACTACTAGATGAATTTAAATGACGAGAAGAATTATTTTCAGTTATCTCAAGCACACTCTCATCAGCTACTATGCAGCAATCTAGCAATTTATTTTAATGCAAAGTTAGTATCCTGATAGAAAGCGTGCTTCAGAACCTACTATATTGGTTACAGTTAGTTGTTAAGTTGCCTACTCAAGCAATTATAGCAGCTTGCAATAATTAAGACTATCAAATCCAAAATATTTTCAAAATTACATATATTTGTATTGTAAGCCTTTATTTTTTAAATTCTCAGAATAGTTACTACATTAATTGGGTGTGTTGTCTCTGTAGCTAGAATCCTGAAATGTGATGGCCCACCTTAGTTTCCAAAGTACAACTGGCACCATCTTAATGCTAACATCATTTTCACTAGCATTGCTCTTCCTGAAAGATGCTTTAAGCAGTCAAACTAATTTGTTTTCCTATTTTCTCCCAATCAGAGAAAAGAATTTACAAGAAATGGGCACCCAGATAACTTTTCGGGACCATATGCCTTTCAAGATTGATTGTATAGTAGGTAGTGTCAGTATTTGATATAACTAATATAGAATTCCACCTTTGTCGTGGCAGTCAGCTTTTAAAACCTGTTTGCATGTTCATAGTTGAGTATTTGTCTGATTTATCATTGGAAGGATAATCACAGTGCTTGCATTACAAATGCTTTAAAAAATAAAAAAAAGTAATTCCTAAATAATGAATCAAGGCAGATTAAAGTACCACAAGAATTTTTTATAATATAACTTGTAAGCTCATTCCCATCTATATATCCCATCTTAGGTTTGCAGAGTTGATTGTGTCTTTCTGAGAAGTCTCCATTATGGGTAGGCACAACATGTTCAAAGTTGATTCACTCGGCTAATTGTAATGGGTATCCTCATAGCAAAATTGCCTGTCTTTGAAGAGTTTGTAGAGGTTTGCAGCTATGTGAATAACACATTTTTGATAGGGAAAAACTACTTTTGTGAATTGAAAACTTGAAAAAATGAGTACTACATCAAATTATGATCTGGTGGCTGGATTCCTGTCACTACGTGTGACTGGTAAAAAGTCCCAGAGATATCCCTGATCATCCGTTGATGCCTTTAATCCCAGAGACATCAAGATGATGATGATGAAGACTCTGCAGAATGTTAGGTTTTCTTTTTCTGTTGAACTCTAAACCCAGGAAATTTAGCAAATTGTTTTTGCTAGCTCTGTTTTAAACATCTGTTTGCCATTCAACCAAAAGAAAAAAACCCAAGATATGACTTAGCTGGATGTTCTATTGGTTAATTCTGATTAACATGCATTGAAAATTATTTTATGTATCTTATTTTCTGGGTGTTTTTACTGCCTTGGCATTTCTTTTCCATCCTTTTTCAGATGTTTAGTAAATCCCGGATTCATATATTGGATTTGAAGAGCTGATGCTGGGTGCCACCAATTGTGCTGGGTGCCACCTGGAAGATGGCTTCCCAGATGCCCTTGCAGCATGGCTGCAAACTCTTGCAGGGGGTTGAATTGTTTGTTGCTTTGCCCCTCTGGTGTTTGTTACATTCACTTTGTTGGGGCCAAGGAACTTGCAACAGTAGTGCAAGCTCCCTAATTGAGGTTGAGTCTTCTGATACAACAAAAGTTGGGTTACAAGTAGTCCTCATTTAGCAATCACATTAGGACCAGCAGTATAGTCATTAAAGTGGCTGCTAAGTGACACTGCAACTGTGTTTATATTGTCTTACTTCAGCTTCCCTTTGCTTTACAGACCTGTGAAAGTCATAGACGTGAGGATTGGTCAAAAAGTTGCTTGTTCATCATTTTTTAATTGCAAACAGTCATTGAATGAGGCAGTCGCTAAACCATGACTACTTGCATTTGGAAAGGCAAATTAGTCCTAAGTAAAATAAGGATAGCACTTACAATTCAGATTATTCTAATACATAGGTATTGTAATTCTCAGACTTTGTAATAATCAAGATCACTCTGGTATTTGTTTCTTTCATGCTAGTAAATAGCTAACTTCTGTAGCAGGCAGTTCACATTGGAACTGACTCCCAACTGCATTTTTATTTTCATATTACAGAATTTGCTAGGAAAGGCTTAGTTATCTGCTTGTCTAAATCTTTTGCAGATCAATAAAATAATTTATTTCACATAATATCAATAGAATCAACTCATCTGAAAAATTACCACCTCAGGCTTAGGCTTTATTTTGATATTCATAGTCCTTCATCACAAATTTGGCAGTTTGAAGTTCAGATGCTTTCATGTTTATAAGGCAGAAAAGCTACTGTACTTGCAAAGCATTTCATCCAATTTGCACTGCTGAACATTCTGAGACCCCTGTGAACACAAAGGTTTTTACGGGTAACTAGTTGAACTGTTAAGTCTAAGGTCAAGAAGCTGGAACAAAACAACAAATAGGAAAGTACAATTACAGAATTGTAAAAAAATGAATAACAACTGATAGCAAATAAGCGGAGGGAACAGAATGCATAAACAGGGATAGAAAAAGTGAAATATTTTAAAATTATTCAGCTAAGTCGTTCATTTTGGCGCCGCATCTTGTTAAGCTTTTCTGTTTATAGACTCTAATATTTAGAATTGCTTATCAATAAGAATGTGTAGGCCTTGAAAGGAACAATAATGTTGGTGGGAATTGTTTGTTTAAAGTGTTCTCAAGTGCAATGTAGCTGCTGATGCCATCTAGTTGTTCAAGGTGTAATAGCATCTGTTAATAACATATAAGCTGCTAAGATTTTATAAATGAAAATAAAAATTATTCTTGCGCCACTTCCCTCACAGAGATACATTTTCTCCCCAGGCTGTGATCTAGAGTGATGATTCTTGGGATGAAGCTGATACGTAACTTATTAACCTAAAAGTAGTTTACCTTTGTATAGTGCTATGATTGTACACAACTTAGTGGAATGGAAAATGGAAGTGTCATCCATAACTAAAATGCCAGTGATACAAACATGTATGTAATATGTAAGGTGTTGGTAGATGTGATCAGCACCTTTAGTTTTAAGCTTTCAATGCTTGCTTTTGTCATTTCTCCAGGTTTATTTAAAATATATTTTGTCAGTTAAATGGTGCATCTGTAAGTGATGTGCAAACTTAAAAAAATAAAACAATAAAATCACATTTATCATGATAGTATTGATAATTAGGATTACAATTTGTCAGGATTATCAAGATTTAAGATTAATAATCACATATCAAAAATCAAAAGGGTCTTTGTAATTTTATTTTGAAAGGAAGGGCATTCAGGGAATGGATGTTTCAAGCTTAAATGCTATATTCCTGGTTGATATCAAAGAACGATTTAGAGGATGAATTGCACCTGATGTGGTTCTTAGTAGGCAAGCAGATTTATATAGGAAAAGGCATTCTATCAGTGCTTCAATTATATAATAAGAAAACTTTTAAATTGGTATGGTACCAAGTCGGCAGGTAATCTTTCAGTAAGAGTTTATGCTGCACTGACTAAGTAAATCACAGCAATCTTATTCGTGCATTTTGTGTACTACTTGTGATAGACCTACATATTGCATTTAATAGAATAACACAGTTGGAAGGGACCTTGGAGGTCTTCTAATCCAACCCCCTGCTTAGGCAGGAAGCCTTACACCACTTCAGACAAACGGTTATCCAATCTTCCAGATGTAGCAAAAAAAAACAAACCACCATAGAACATGTTATAAGAATCCCATTAGGAAGGGACTAATATATTCTAACTATTAAGCCAGGGGTCTTCAAACTTGACAGCTTTAAGACTTGTGGACTTCAACTCCCAGAATTCTTCTTCCAGTCAAGTTAGCTCAGGAATTCTGGGAGTTGAAGTCCACAAGTCTTACAAGTTTGAAGACCCTTGGACTAAGCTATATACTCCAAGTCATTTCTACATTGCTTACTTTAAAATAGTTCTAGCTTTAAGTGCCTCTAGTGATAACTGTATATTTCTGTCAGGATCTCTGCCTGCTCGTTTAAAAAGGAGCACAGCTTTCATCCTAAGGAGGTGAAGTGTGCAGCACTTGGATGTCAAGGGTAAAAATATGTTTGGGGGCACTTGTATAGCATCTCTGTAACTCTTAAAGCAACTCTATCTTTAAAAAAAAAAACAATAAGGCAGCCTCCTTAGCTGTTGCAGGACCCAGGAAAACACACTTTTTTCAGTTGCGGATGCTCTTGCAAGCTTCAAAATATTTTTTTGCTTTTAAATCCACAGCACTATGTATACCCTCTTGCTTTTTACTTTTGGGAATCTTATTCCCATAGAACATTTCAGTATGATTTACCAATCTCATGAATTACTTATACTTCAATAATCTTGTATTTCATTGAAGAGAGTTTTCCCACCCACTCATTTCTGTTCCTGTTTCTAGGACTGTGACAGCTTTCCAAACTGAGGGATTTTCCAGAACTCAATAGATGCAGCACTGTGTTACTGCTACAGAAAAGAGAAACTGACTGACAGGTATCAGAGAAGGAGCCTACAATTTGAATGTGTCCACTGTATTTGGGATTCCTTCCCCATCTACTACTAGATAGTGCTCCCCTTTTTAATTGTTTAGAAAGGCATTGAAGGCTGAGTTCTTTGCTGTATAACTTTCAATTTATAGATTGCTGGATGCTGGGAAGGTTGGCTTTTACTCAGTGTAAACTCTATAATTTTTAATAGCATTGTTTTAAGGCACTTGGAATAGGGATGTCTGGAATATTCCTCAATTAATTGTACCATGCAACACCTATATTTTTTGAATGTCAGTATTTTAATACACAGGATTATTTAATTAATAATTAGGAAGAACAGAATTCCTTAGGATAGTTTATTATATTTGAATAAGATGATCAGATGACATGAGCCAAACAAACATCATTTTGGAGAGCTTGGATTCCCCTTTTTACTAAAAGTTATTTTTTAACTACTTAGACAAGCTATCTGGGAGAAATACATTATTATAGTATAATCATATAATTATTGTACTTGTCTTTCTGAATGGTAAATCAACCATAATGCATTTTTGCCTTAGATGTCATAAGGACATTTTGTTATAATGGCTGGCTCCCAAGATTGCAAAATCTATCATATTTGCCAATTCATATTTGCACAATAGTCTGTTCATATTTTGTCAATTCATTTTCTCACAGTAATGATTGAATTCATTTGTTTTAAGATTTAAATATTGCAAGTCTACTGATTTTTGTATACAATAATTGGCATATTGTTAAAAAGTTTAACTTGGGGGGGGGGAATAAGCATTTACAAGACAAGGATTATTTTAAAGTTTTAATGCCAGAAGGACTCAATGTGGTAATGAATTCCATGATTACTTCTATGTATTGAGGTGGGTTTTTGAATATACCTGCTGCAACATATAAATAGAACATATAAAATGGCTTTAAGTATGTGCATGTGCTGCATCTGATCAACACACTAGTCTTTAGGATATATTAATGGAGCAAGTTCTACAGCGCATGTGCCCACATGTTGTGTTCTACAATATAGTTAGTAGTACCAGTAGTATTTCCCCAGTTTGCATATGCCCTAGGTCAGGGATCTTCAAACTGGACAGCTTTAAGACTTGTGGACTTCAACTCCCAGAATTCCTCCTCCAGTCGTCATGTTAGCTCAGGAATTCTAGGAATCGAAGTTCACAAGTCTTAAACTTGCCAAGTTTGAAGACCATTGCTCTAGATGACTACAGAGTGTTCATAAATGGATGTTTTCCCAATAGTTACACTGTCTTCTGGTGAGCATGTCATAGCAATATCTTAATATGCTGTTAGTTTCATGTCTGCATAGCTTAAGTGCACATTAATTTGTTAAGGTCTGCTAAATGTTAAAGCAATTTATCTCTTAATGGAGGTAACTCTTCTAGAAATATTGGGGAAGATGCAGCACTACTTATTCTATTAGCAGTAGCTTACAAATTTAAACCATTATATTCTCAGCTAAAATCAAAATTAGGATATTTATCCAAAACAATACAGTAGATACTCTGAATTTTAAAAATATTCCTAATTTTTCTAGCACTTTTTATCAGACTAGGCAGTCATCATAATTATCAAAAATTTGTGGTAAATTAATTCAATTTTAGAAATGGAAAAGTTATGTTATGTAAGGAATACATTTATGGCTGAGCAGAAAGTCTGTCTCTGTCCTTAGTACAGTACAGTACTTTCAAATAAGCTGTTATTTAATGTCTGTATTATTGTCTGGCACAAGCAACAAGTTCCACACATGACGTGTTCAAATTGAATATACCTACATTATTGTATTCTATCCACAATAAGACTGCTTGCCTTCTTTAGGAAACTAACAAGTAAGATTCCATGGGGAGGGTGTCAATCCCAGGTGTTTTGTAGCTGTGCAGTGACGGAAGGCTACTTCCTCACTTGATTCTTCCTCTTTGTCTGGCTGATAGTTCACCAACATCATCCCTCTCCCACAAAAGCCCCCTTCCCTTTTCCATATTGCCTTCAATGTCTGAGTTCTTATAGGAAATTTGGACAGGTGGGAGCAATGCTACTTTAAAGGAATTGTTTGCCCCAAATGTAGAATTTTCCCAGCCAAGTGGCAAGATGCTACATACTCCTTGATGTCTGCCACCATCCTGGATCGCCTAACATTTCACAATATCCTGTGTAGTGTCTTGAAGACACTTCCATGACCAGTTGCCTCAATAGGATGGCAAAGCTACAGAAAGGTAATCATCCTTTATAGTGATCTTAATAATTATCTTTGTAATTGTGGACTGTGCACATCTGGATGCACTAATTGGGTTCTGAAAATTCTGTCTCTCTTTAGGAACAAAAAGATAGGTGCTAAAGTTGTTGACTTTGAGAGTCTGATATATCCTTTCAGCAAATTGGAATCCAAATAAAATCAACCATTCAGTTGCTGATATTGATATTTGGATATTGCTTCTTAGTTGGAATTTTGGCCCAGCTTTCTATCAGTGCTGCTCTGTTCCAAACCACATCTGCCAATAACTTGAAATCGTCTATGTCTTCTTTAAACTACTGAATATCACAGCTGGCTGTCATGATTCATACTCAGGAGTCTCTAAAATGCCCCTTGAATCTGTCCATCAAGTTCTGGTAATTGTCCATGACCTGGTTGTTTCCCTTTAGGATTGGCAGCATCCACTTAACTGCCAACCCCTTCAGCAAGTTTAGCACGAAGGATATCCTTGTGCATTCTGTAGGGAATTCTTCAGTTCAACCTGAGTGATAAAGATTCTTATCTTGTTCGCTTCTTCCCCCCACCCAAATGTTTCTGTCAAGCCTCTATGGCAACACAGCAAAACTAGCTGTGCAGTTGGAATGGCTGGGGATATTGGAGTAGCCAGATCCTCTGGCGACAATGGGATGTTCTGGACTAGATGAAGCACCATGGCTTCCAAGTTCCTCACTTCAGTCTCTATCCCTTCCTGATGCCATAGTGAGACAGCCACTATATTCTTAGCTGATTCTTTAGGTCTTGGCGGTAAGCTTTCTCCTTTCCCCAGAAGTGAGAAATAGAAATCTAGAGAGAGATTAATGAGCAAGCAACCAGATCCACATGTAAAAGGTTCAAAAATACAAAAACTTCCAAGGATTCACCTTCCCAGTACCCCCTCTGGTTTTTTAATCAGTTTGAATCTGTTCTAACATGAAATCCTGTAAAATTGTCTGAAATATATATGCATATATATTGCTTGGCATATGGTCAGCTTGTTTAGGAAGAAAAATCTTAAGACGTGGTCTGTCTGCCATGTCCCCCTAAAAGTTATAACTGCATGCAAATATTATTTAATGGTCAATATGTCTAATCACCTACAGGTGGTCCTCGATTTACAATTGATTGCTTAGTATCTATTCAAACTTATGATGGGGCTATTTTGGAACCATCCAGTTCCTAACGATCTGGCACTGCCAATTTTTTTTCAAAATTACCCCAATGGCAAACCATGGGGTTTGCTTTATGTCTTTTGAAAAAAAAAATGAATCAGTCCTGTGAACAATCTATTTTATAATCCTAACAACTTTCAACTATCCATTACAATCAAATATCAAGGACTATCTACCTCCATTTGTAAAGGCCACGTTTCCATGGAGTTAGTTGAGGCAGGTCATCAGTTTACACTGTCATGAAGTGGCAGTTCTTTAAAATTTTGATTTTTCAGTTAACTCTTATATACCAATCTGTTGCCAAATCTCACAGCCAGAAATCTTGAGGCATGTCTGGAAAGTAACATTGAAGTAATTCAACTAAATTCAGAACATAGAACAAAGCAATTGAGAGACATACTTTCTAGAAGCACAACAGTAGCTCAAGATTGAATTTGAAGTCAGTTGAATAGATCTCTGCACCGACAAGGTGAGCCCTCTACAGTCCTGCCCTAAGCTATATTTGACATGCTCTGAATTGATGCAGCATATGCTAAATGAAATGACTTTTCAGCATGTTAAAAATTAATGTATTGGAAAAATAAGTGCTGCTACCAATGAAGTAGAAGAGGATTAAATGTTTTTTTTATAAGATATATAAATCAGATGCTTTTTTCATAAACTTTCTTTTGATATAATAACTATTAATTTACGTTTATACTTTCATCTATATAGAAAATAAATTGTGGTGGGTTTTTTTGTTTTGCAGCTTAGGTGATCTATATAGTTCTCTTTGAGGAGTCAAAAAGCAGACAGCTCATGACTTCTGATCAGGACACTAAAATTGTGGCTGAACCGCAGGTGCAGCAAGTGCAAGAAGTTAAGGATAGTTCTCATCTGGTAAGTTTTGACATTATCTTGACTAGTGGGAATTTGCAAGTATAATTAATTAGGCACTACGCTGTGAAGTACATTTTTGCTTTTGGTAACTTGTCAAGTTATTTTACAAAATTTGTAGCAAATAGCAATCTTCCCATGCCACTATCACCTTTTTTCCCAGATTTTAATTATGCCAACTAATACTAAGTTAATGAAGATGTTACATAATTGATATTGCCAGTAACAGCAGCCAGCAGATCAGTCTTATGGTTTCACCTGCAAATCATATCAGTTCTGAAAGCATAGCTAGAGGCCAAGAATGGTAGGGGTAAACATTTCAGAAAAATGTTTACTCCAGATCAATTAGTCGAGATTAAAAAATATGTGGTGATATATTATACTTACAGTTTACAGCTTGTTCACAGTTTCCTGTTGCTGCAAGCTTTTATAAGTATGATTGTCTACTTTAAAGAAATGGTTCATTGGTTCTTCTGGGAAAGTTAGTCTCTCCAAAATGACATATAAAAAAAGAAAATGGAAGATTTACAATATTGCATGTCTTCAATACAAGTATCTATTACTATCATTCATTGGGCTAGCAAGATTTCTTTCACATGTCGAAATTAGTTAGTAGCAGAGAAGACAGGCACAGTTCATTTGCCAAATCCCAATGGGAAGGAGATGTTGAATGAGATAAAGGCAGGATTCCAAAGTTAATTTCCCTATACAGTGAGATTGTGAAAATGGCTTACACAGTATGATTCTTTTTACCAAATCCCAGTGAAAAAAGAACACTAATTGAATTGTACTATTAATTATATATAACCAAATGCAGACATGGTCCAGGTGTTAAGGGCATATGCAAGTTTTAATATTTGGTTCAGAATTTTAAATAGATCAGTCCATTTAAAATATAGGAACATTTCATGTTATGTTTATTTTATTAAATTTATGTGCTGCCCATCTTGCTGTCCAAAGCAATTCTGCTTGGAATCTACTTGCTCAAATAAACTTGAACATTTTAATGTTCCAGCATAGGAAAATAAAACGTTCAGAATACTTTATGTTTATTTTTTAAAAATTAAAATACCTTACAATAGCCATTTTTTTTAAAGATTGAGTGGTAGAAAGTTCATTTCTTATAATATTTATCTTATCCATTCTTATAACCCCACAGAAAAACAGTGGAGTAAGAGCTCACTTTAAGTTCATATTGTTCCCTTTGGGAAACACATAGAATGGAACAATTTTTTCTCAAAGATTTGTAGAAAAATTCCGGGACATTTCAGGTTCTTTCTTTAAGCTTTAAAAAAATGTGTATGGCTTATCCATATCTGCTTGAAATGCAGGCTTTTAAAGTTCTCAGTTCCCTTCTTGAAGTGAGTCAAAAAACCAGAATGTTTTCTGGCAATATACACTGCTCAAAAAAATAAAGAGAACACTTACACAACACAATATAACTCCAGTCACACTTCTGTGAAATCAAACTGTCCACTTAAGTAGCAACACTGATTGACAATCAATTTCACATGCTGTTGTGCAAATGGAATAGACAACAGGGAAAGCATAGGCAGTTTAGCAAGACTCCCCAATAAAAGGAGTGGTTCTGCAGTGGTGACCACAGACCACTTCTCAGTTCCTATGCTTTCTGGCTGATGGTTTGGTCACTTTTGAAATGCTGTGGTAGTGGTACAGTGGTAGCATGAGACGGAGTCTACAACCACACAAGTGGCTTGGGTAGCAGCTCATCCAGGATGCATATCAATGCAAGCTGTGGCAAGAAGGTTTGCTGTGTCTCTCAGTGTAGTGTCCAGAGCATGGAGGTGCTACCAGGAGACAGGCCAGTATATCAAGGAACGTGGAGAGGCATAGGAGCAACAACCCAGCATCAGGACCGCTGCCTCCGCCTTTGCGCAAGGAGGGACAGGAGGAGCACTGCCAGAGCCCTGCCAAAATGACCTCCAGCAGGCCACAAATGTGCATGTGGCTACTCAAACGGTCAGAAACAGATTTCTATGAGGGTGGGATGAGGGCCCGACATCAACAAGTGGGGGTTGTGCTTATAGCCCAACACCGTGCAGGACGTTTGGTATGCCAGAGAACACCAAGATTGGCAAATTCACCACTGGCACCCTGTGCTCTTCACAGATGAAAGCAGGTTCACACTGACATATGTGATAGACATGACAGGTCTGGAGACGCCATGGAGAATGTTCTGCTGCCTGCCAACATCCTCCAGCATGACTGGTTTGGCAGTGGGTCAGTAAATGGTGTGGGGTGCATTTCTTTAGGGGGCTGCACAGCCCTCCATGTTCTCGCCAAAGGTAAGCTTGACTGCCATTAAGTTACCGAGATGAGATCCTCAGACCCCTTGTGAGACCGTATGCTAGTGCGGTTGGCTTGGGTTCCTCCTACTGCACAACAATGCTAGACCTCATGTGGCTGGAGTGTGTCAGCAGTTCCCTGCAAGAACAAAAGCATTTATGCTATGGACTGGCCCGCCCGTTCCCCAGACCAGAATCCACTTGAGCACATCTGGGACATCATGTCTTGCTCATCACCAATGCCACGAACTGTCCAGGAGTTCGGGGGATGCTTTAGTCCAGCTGTGGGAGGAGATCCCTCAGGAGACCATCCGCTACCTCATCAGGAGCATGCCAGGACTGGTAGGGAGGTCATACGGGCATGGTGGAGGCCCCCACCACTACTGAGCCCATTTTGACTTGTTTTAAGGCATATTACATCAAAGTTGGATCAGCCTGTCATAAGGTTTTCACCTTAATTTTGAGTGTAACTCCAAATCCAGACCTCCATGGGTTGCTAAATTTGATTTCCATTGATAATTTTTGTGTGATTTTGTTCTCAGGCACATTCAGCTATGTAATGAACAAAGTATTTAATAAGAATATTTCATTCATTCAGATCTAGGATGTCTTATGAGGGCTACCCCAAAAATAAATTGTTTTCATCTGTTGCAAGAAGGGCGGAGCTAGCGCAGCCATCTTGGTCTGTGCGTCTGCCGCTTAGTCTGCATCTAGTCGTGCTAGTGGGAGGTTCGTATCATTTGCCCATTATTTCACAGCAAACATTTGAAATGTGTGCTGCAATTGAAATGCCACGAGTTGTGAGGTGCGATCTGTGAATAAGGTTTTTGTTGGCAAAAAAACCATAAACCGATTGAAATTTTCGCAAACTGTGTGAAGTGTATGGGGACAATATCATCACTGGAAGGTGGGAGTGCGCCAGTGGTGCATTAAGTTTAAAAATGGACGAACTAACATTCATGATGAACAGCGGAGTGGACATCCGAGCATTGTGACTGATGAACTGGTCGCAAAAGTCGATGACAAATTCGTGAAAACCACCGTTTCACAGTAACGGAACTTTCGCTTAGTTTTTCTACAAATTTCACACAGTTTGTTGTATAAAATTGTTACACAAAAGCTAGGCTACCACCAAATTTTGTGCAAGATGGGTGCCAAAAATCCTGACAAAAAACACAAGAGTCAGCGTATGGCCGTATCATTGACATTTCTTACTTCTTACGACAAAGATGGAGATTCATTTCTTGATCGATCGTGGAGATGAGACTTGAGTCAAACATTGTGAACAGCGAGACCAAGTTGCAGTCTGTGGAGTGGGGGGCACACAAATTCCCCAAAACCAAAAATGTTTGCAAACGTTCTCTGTGAGGAAGATTATGGCGACTGTTTTTTGGGATAGGAAGGTGTGCTTCTTATCGATTTCTGGGACATGGTGCAACAATAAACTCTGTGAGGTATTGTGAAAATGTTGCAAAAACTAAGAAAAGCAATTCAGAACAAGCGTAGAGGAAAGTTAAGCCCAAAAATTTTGTTTTTGCATGGCAATGCCCGACCAGACACAGCAAATCACACTCGAGAAGTCCTGAATGCTTTTAAGTTGGGGATTTTTCCTCATCTACCCTACAAGCCCCGATCTTGCACCAAGCACCACTTGTTTCTGAGGATGAAGACCTGGCTTGGAAACAGCGTTTTGACAACAACGCGGACTGTGGGCGGGCATGACTGACTGGCTCAAATCTCAGGCGCTGAATTTTATGACAATGGAATTACAAAGCTTGTTCACCGCTATGATAAGTGCCTCAATTTGTTCGGTGAATATGTTGAAAAGTAGTATTTAAGTGTCCCTTTCAAGTGTATATAATAAAAAAATAATTCTACACTTTGTTTTTTTTCTATCGCAAAACATGCTCTATTTTGTGGATAGCCCTCATATTTTTGTGTTCCCTTTATTTTTTTGAGCAGTGTATATTGAACTCGGTGTTAATTTCCTGTTAGTTAATTCTGTATTGTATTAAAATGACATGCTTATACAATGCGTATATCAGTGGTTTCAGAATTCAGCAAGTATGCCTTTGGCTTTTTGACAACATTCCTGTAAGGAGAAACTGTTGAAGTTCTTAACTTACTCCTTCCTCTCATAGAACACAGTGGAATCCCCCAAATAGTTAAGGGGTAAAATTCTTGATGCAAAACGTCTTGCATGTATAATATACTAAGGCATTTCTCCAAAACTGAGCTTAATGTTGAGTGGCAATAGCACATGAACCCTCTGCACTATTTAAACAGTACTATTTTTGGCATCTGGGTGTTGGCTTGTCTCCCCAGCACTTTTAAAGTGAAGTGGTTGTATGTAGAAAACAGCTTACAGCTCTGGGACTTGCAAAGGAGAACTTAAAATGGGCTGCTGTTTCGCTAAAGAACCAAAAAATAGCCATAATGAGAACATGAGCCTGCTGCAGAAAAGTATAGAAGAGGAAACCTCTGAAAATAGGATAAGTAAAACTTTTAACTTCAGTTTTAGAGGCTAAGGAAAAAATGGAATTGCACGTAATTCAAGAGGCAGGTTCTCTAGAACCAACCATTTATAATGACTATTCAGAATCAATTAAGCATCCTTCAGCCCATCGTGTGGGGTTTGCTGAGAACATTTCTAGGTAATTTAAGCCTCATTGGTTTCATACAGAAAGAAGTTTGAATAAGTATGATCCTTTACCATAAACTGAATTAACAGATGGGATTAATGATAAAAAGCTAACAGAAAAAAGCAGTCATAATAATCAGTTTGTGAATAATGTAGGCAGCCATCATATTAATAGTGAAAGTGAATTCTCTTTGAAAAGCAGTGTCATTCATTTGAAAATACTTCTGCTTTGTGTGTGCCAATGGCTTTAAATCAAGAAGGTTTCTTCCTAGAAGCTCTAAATACTTATGGTGTAAGGAGCAAGAGTTTCATGCCACAAGCTGAAATGGAGACTGTTGAAGATAATGATGCAGTTCAAGTAGAATGGATAAGGAAATAGCTTTGACAAGCTCTGTATGTGTTGACATAGATAGACATCACAGGAATGCCAAAGATGAATTCTATAGTATTGTATAATTGACGATGATATGAGAAATGAAGAAAGGCAAGCAATCACTAATGAAGAGTCTATTGCCATTATACAACCAGCCACTATTCAGGAAGACTGCCATTTAGCATGCCCAGTAGAAGAGAGGGAAGAACTCTTAGTTCAGGAAGCAGGGCTTGTGCCAGTTAATATCGGCCTTCTGAAAGATGCTAATCTGATGAACAATAATGCAGTGCAAGAAAGTGAAAAGAAAAAAAACCCTCCCCTTGGCTTGGTGAGTGAGGGCTATAGGTTGAATACTGAAAGCATAGCAACATGCGGTGTAGAGGCACAAGCACGTGTTCCTCAAAATAGAACTTGGAAAATGGATATGCTTAATAGTAGGATCATTTTGAATAAATCAGATTGTGAACACAGTTCTTCAATGCCTATGCTTGTGGAGAAAGGCGTAGAGATGAATTCTTTGCAATTCAGAAAGTTAGCATATCTATGTCATTCCAGCCCGGATGATGGCAAGAGTAATAATGCAACTATTGATTCAGTTTTTGTAAGACAAACCAATATAGAAATTGTAAGGCAAGGAAATAGGCAAAAAATAGAAAACAAACAAAAGTGTTTTAGGAATGTGAATGAATTGCTGATTGCAGTGATAAGGAAATATCAGATATTTCTGAACAGAATACTTCAGAGAATCTCTTGAAATATGATACAGTTTCCCATCAAGAAGCTTCATGCAGTCCTGAAAACCCAACTAAAAATGCTATCACCATGCTTTCAGCATCAAATGATTTAGTTTCTGGAGCAGAACAAACACCTGTACCAGAGTTTAGCAGTAATGAAGATTGCAATTCTATAAGAACTGCTCAGCAATTCCAATCTCAGATAAATAGTATACTTTCAGAAAATTCTGGTTTGAAAAAAGGTCTGCTGGAGAACAAGGAGACTAAAGCCTTTTCAGATCTATTCAACATAAATGTTGAAGGTAAGAACATCGAAAAAGAAAATTGCTCGCAAGATCAAATCCAGCAAGATTTCTTAAAAAGCAATAAAACACATGAATATTCCAGTGCACTTAATGAAGGCAGACATTGCTCCATCTCTTTGGCATGTTCTGAATCAAATGAGTTGGATTTGGACAGGAAACAGTCAAAGGCATGGAGCAAATATACATTCTATAGGCCTGAAGATCAAATAAACGTAGTCCCTGCAGAAAACTTTATAAATGGAGCCCATGAGACATTGTTTAATGAAGTGGAATCTAAAGATTCCAATATTAGTTTTACTTGCATATTAAATACCAGTAATACTTCACCAGAGATGCATAGTGTATCTACAGAAATACAAGAAGAAATGCTTGCAAATCTGAAAGCTCCTAAAAATCTGCAGACTTGCCTATCTAACAGCCAAAGTGAAACTGTGAGGTTTCCTACATCGGATTTAATAGCAGAAATAGAATACAAAGAAACATCTAGCAGTTTAAATGAAAAATGTTCAGAAGTTTATAAAAATAGCTCTTCACTTGAACAAAGTAAAACGGCAATTATATGTCCGCATGATCACTTGATTTCTAGATTTTCTGTTCATTATGAAAACTTATTAAAAGAAAACGCAGAGAATTCTACTTTTGAAGATGGCCATGATGAATTTAAAAACAAGATAAAAAATTCTTCTAAAGTACGACCTAAAGGCAATGTGAGCTGTGGTTTAGAAACTTATGAAGATGCAAGTATGAGTTTTATTGACCCCGGACAAAAAGATAAGTATGCTGCTATTCCTTCCTATGAAATACTTCTTTTCCCTGATAATGAGCAAGAATCTGAACAGGACAATTCAAACAACATTTTAGATCTGATGGAAGATATGGTCATATGCAAAAACTATATCTAAGAGATTCAGAAGATGATGATGGGTATCCAGTTTGTCAATCTGGCGAAATAAATAGATTGTTTTCAGCCACTGATTTTACATGTGGTCAGGAATGTATGAGCTATCTATGGATTGATTCTTTTAACAAAACTGAAAATGCATGTCTGTCAGCTGGCACAATGCAAAACCAAGGTGGGGATCTAAGAGTTTCTCCTTTTCATATGGGAAAATATCCTTATCATTTGTTAATGAAGGAAAAAAGTACTATTTGGGGATGGCAAGAGAGAGATGAAAAACGTGTAAGTAATTGTAATTTCATTCATGAACTATTTTAGAAAATCCAATAGATAGTCCTCAACTTACAACAGTTCATTTAGTGACCATTTGAAGTTACAACGACACTGAAAAAAATGTCTTATGACCATTTTTCATACTTACAACCATTACAGCTTCCCCACAGTCACTGGATCAAAATTTAGACACTTAATAACCAATTCGGATTTATCATGGTTGCAGTATCCTGGGGTCATGTGATCTACCTTTTGCAAAATTTTGACAAGCAAAGTCAATGGGGAAGCCAGATTCACTTAACAACCAAGTTACCAAGTTTCCCCATGACCTGCCCCATTCTGTAAGAATATAGAAACTGCAGTCAGTCCTATTGAAAGACTAAAGTTACTCTCCTATTTTGTAGAATCAGTTCACTATTGTAAAGTTTTCCAACCTTCTCCCAAGGTTTAAGCCATGAATACCACTCCAACACCATTATCACCACCACAATAGAAAATTGGACAGGAAGCGAGATTGTAACTGAGACACTCAGAGAAACATCATGTAATAATAATTAAATAAATATTTGATTATAATAGCATAATTTGACAGAATAGCATTATGTATTTTATATTTCTGCAAAATATACAATAAAGTATGGTGTATATAATGTCAAATGTGTGTATAAAAGTTAGTATAGTGTTAAGAAGTAGCACCTAGCCACCTTGTTGAAATACAAGAACAGGGAGAAAATTCTTAGTTCATTGGACAACTTGTTCATTGGACAACACATGGTTTTGTCTTTTTAAAAAAAGAAATGAGTTTTTTTGTTAACAATATTAATGTACTCTCATTTTTCCTGACTGTTTTAAGATTTAGATGCAGGAATACCAAATCAAGAATACATTAATATTGCCTAAACTGGATTTGTAACTAAACATGTTTTAATATGACATTTGAATATTGCCATTGTTTAAAAATGATCAGGCACTGATTTACTAATTCTGAGGGACTGAATTTTGTAGTATTAATTGTTGGCAGAGCTAACCAATTGTCTTTATAAAATATGCTGCATGTGTCTTGGATAGAAGTAGTACCTAATAATTTAAATGTAATGAATTATTCTTTTTAAAAATGTTCCCAGGCATATCTCTTTTGCAGCCAGTGCAATTAAAACTAATTCCTTAAGGGGAATATTTAATTAAAAGGCCAATTTTTATGATAAATGTTTAAATAGATTTATTTATCACTATAGCTAAATTGTAAGATAATAGGTTAACATGGAAAACTATAAACATAAAAGATTTCAACAGTTCTAGCGTAAAGTTTGCTTGAGGCTTTTAACAGTGCATATTATAAATTGTTGATGAAATTGTCTTTGGCTCTTACAAACTACATAACTACTTAGGATTATATGATTCAAACATTTTCCTGAGTTGTTTAACCATAGTTATGCAACATAATGGTTGGGTTCACATGTTAAATACATTAAAAACAGACAATAGTGTATTCATATTTAAACCATCTGTTTTCACTGGTTAGATGGCTCTAAAATCACAATCATCTGTATCTCTATAAAACCATGGTTTAACTTTAGAAGCTTACCATAAGAATACGGTATTGCTTATTATTTTTCTATTGATTATGCTTTTTGTATGGTTCTCTTGTTCTCTGCTGCCCTTATTATGAGTTGATGAAGATGTTGGCCCTAATCTTACAATGTTTTCAAAGACTTAGATCTACTTTCAGATTAACAGATAATCAAGTTGGAAGGGACCTTGTAGGTCATCTAGTCCAACCCTCCGCCCAAGTGGGAGACCCTACACCATTTCTGACAAATGGCAGTCCAATCTTTTCTTGAAAGTCTCAAGTGATGACGCTCCCACAGCCTCCGAGGGCAAGCTGTTCCATTGGTTGATTGATCTCCCTGTNTGTCAGAAAGTTTCTCCTTATTTCCAGGTTAAATCTCTCCTTGTTCAGTTTCCATCCATTATTCCTTGTCTGGCCACAGGGGCTTTAGAAAACAGCTTGACCCCTTCCTCCTCTCCGTGGCAGCCCCTCAAATATTGGAAGACTGCTATCATGTGTCCCCTGATCCTTCTCTTTCTTGTCATAAATAAGAATTGTTATTGCTTTTTCTTGTTCCTCCAAAGTTTGTTCGAATGTGATGATACAAAGAATGTTATGGGAATAAATTGTGCAAAGGGACTGTAGATAAGGGCGAAGTTGGTGGAAATTCATCCCTTTATGTGATATTGGAACATATTTAAGTTAGTCAATAGAGATAAATAGCATTGTTCATAATAAAGAAATGTAAACATGAGATGCTTATGATTTAGACTTAAGAAGCAAAGTGAATTCAGCTAAACACCATTCAGGATCTTTATAGGAAGTCTTTTTAAAAAGAGTATCTTTCATCTGGTGTAATATCTATATATGCAACCCTAAACAGTAATGTATTTTTAATGAGAAATGCTGCTGTGTGTATATCTGTATATATGTATTTATACAGTTAATGAACGTAGGTATTCTGAGTATGCGTTATGTATTACAGGAGCCAGCCAAAGTTTCAGAATTAAATCCTAATGCAAAAGTGTGGGGGAATCACATGATACACGTGGAAGCAAGTGGTACTGAAAGGGGTGTGAGCAAACCTTGGGAAGAAGTAACAGATCATCCACCAGATTCCTGTAAAGAAGGTACAAGAAATCTGTTTTCAAATACCACATTATTAGTAATAACTAAAGCTAACTGTTTGCATTTACACAATGTTTTCCTTGTACAAACAGTTTTCCTTCAATTAACAAGATTCCTCATACTCCTCCCAGTCCACATTTTCTTCTCTGTTTTTATTATAATCTTAACAAAACCAGCATTTACTGAACAATATGCTCCTTGTAGCTAATCTCTTCCTTTCTCCCTCCCACCCCGATCCTAATCCTGTTCTAGTTGTTCAGTTTAAAAAATAATTTCTTAAAAATTAATTAATCCACCCTTAAAACACCTTATGGCTTAGCTTGAGAAAATAAGATTTTTTTTTTTGCCAACAGCAGTCATGTGTACACAAGTAAGAAATCATTGCATATTTCTTGAAGGTTTCATTGAGAGAAACTTAACCGCAAATAACAGCAAACCCTTCCAGGAGTTAGTCAGAGTATGAAACCTTTGGTGTCACAACAAATGAACTATATTTTTGTGATTCTTATAGTTTTCTCCACAGCATTAGAGGCCAATGGTGATGATGACAAAAAACACCAGAATGAATCGTTAAAAGGACATCAAGAACCATCACTATCTATTCCATTATCAAATCAAACAGATATGAACCCTTTGGCTCTAGATCATGCAGAATACAAAACAGTACATGAAAATACTGAGTCAGGTATGGAAAAGGTCCTTGCTCATTCTTAAAGCTGTAAGAGTTTCTATAAGAGTTTATAGAATAATCTTCAGGAAATTTTCACATTTTAGTTACTGAAGAAACATACCTGAGCAGGACTGAATTGTAAGCATAGTTATAGATGAACAATATATGTGACTATTGAATCCATAACAGTAGGAAGTGCAGAGTAATAACTTTATCAGCACACCTGTGTATTGCAACTCATCTAATTAGAATTGCTGCTTGACTTGTTAGGTTTGTCCTGTTTGCACACATACTAAAATAATTTGCTTCCTGTCATCTTCCATTTTAATATCAAGCTGAGTGCACAACTAGAATATTTTTTAAAATGTAACATTTTAAACAGCTTAACACAGCCTCACAGAGTCAAGAAAGGTTTTGCCTTGTAGACAATGTTGGGAGTTTGGATTTCTGATAGTAAATATGAATGGAGATTATGGATCTACATATTGTGTTATACTATTAATTTCAGTTCTAGTGAATTAATACTTCCAACAGGCTCGTGCACTTCAAAAATCCAGTTCAAAGAAAAGTTGAACTCGGTGGTCTTTTCATGGCCCAAAGACCAAGAAAGACCCAGAGTGTCTTCTAAGTAGTTTCCTTTATTGTTTCTCATCCACAGATAAGAGATCTTGCCACACTAAAGGAAACTCCTTGCATCCTTATAAGATATACTTTGAAGATTTTTAGGGAGAAGCTGTCTTCACCTTTTTCTTCCCAACCAAGCTATATAAAATTTGTTGTCTCTTATTTCTCTGGAAAGCATTCTCTGTCTCCTGGTAAACCAGATTACACTCACCACCATTTTATATAGCCATCCCAGAGTCAATTTGGAAAGGAAAATGGGTGGCATATAAATTTAATAAATATAATGCAGAGTTTCTTTCAATTTAAATTTTGCATTTGATGGTCATAGGAAAAACATATTATGTAAGACATTTGTATATTCTCATTCCTCCACCAACATCTGCATATTTTCTGGCCTCTGCTTAGACACAGTGAAAATGAAGAAGAAAATAAACACAATCTTATTGTAACCATTGAGCAAATGTAGCTCATGCTGTCATCTTAACATACAATAGTTGGAAAATAGTTTTTGTATGCTGAAACCATTGCCTGAAGGAGAGGAGCTCCTGATTTTGGGGGAGTGGATTGTTAAAAGTCATACCACCTTAGAATTCATTTGGGGAAGGAAACATTTTTTTTTTTTATAAAGAATTTTATTAATTTTTAACAAACAAACATATACAAACAAAACACAAAACATAAAAAACATAAAATATCTTTTTGGACGCGCAGTTTGATCCCGAGTTACATCTTTTTGTACAGAAACATAAATTCAAGTTCGTGCTTACTTTTATATAGCATTCCATTTCTTATTCACTATTTTACATTTTCTATATAGCTTCTCCCCTCTTTTCACTCTCTTAATTATATATATTTATTTCATCTCAATTTAAATCATTATACTTATATCCTTTGTCTGTCCTATTTCAGCTGTCTATTATCTTTTCTCATTAACACAAAATTTCTTCTGTAATGACCGATTGGAGTATAATGCCTTATCATACTTATCCTTCCCCTAGTTTTAAGCTTAACATAACACATAATTTTCATTCAGATTCTGCGTAGTACATTGTAAAGATAGACTCAATATTTTAAAACAAGGAAAAAAAATTTTTTTTTTAAAAAAATATATAATATAATTAAACAACAATCCATAACAATTAAAATTATATCATTAAAATAGTATTCATTAAGTCTAAACATTTTACACAATCCTTTCTAAATAAATATCATGCTTCTATGGGACAATTATAGATTTTGCTTAGTTACTTCCCCCTATTTCACTTATGTTTTAAAATATTATACAATGACAATGTTCCCATTTTTCTTTAATTCAATTCTCTCATATTTGATTTCATTTATTTATTTAAAAAAAGAAATTTCGCTAAGTTACATTAAATATTTTGTCCCATTTTATAATCATATTATTCCAATTTTGTAACATTATTTCAAATACAAATACAACAACACAATCTTATGTACCTTTGCAGAATCTCTTTTTCAATTGTATTATCTCTAAATAAATTCTGTTTTTTTACATCTTGTTTCAAACCTTTGTAGCTTCTCTTCCCTTCTTTCCTCCCTTGCTTCTCCACTCTACCCTTTTTACTCCCTTGTCTCTTAATCTCCACCCTCTTGTGTATTTTCTTTTCTGTTGCTTTCTTGATGTTGTGACCACTTTTCACCTTGTTTTCCCCTTTTTTGGTCTTCCCTTCTTCCCCCTTGCTTCTTCCACTCTACCTTTTTTACCCCCTTGTCTCTTAATCTCCACCCTCTTGTGTATTTTTCTTTTCTGTTGCTTTCTGATGTTGTGTCCACTTTTCATCTTATTTCCCCTTTTTGGTTGTTTTTTTTTTAGTCTTAAATTCTCCATTCTCTTTCTCTCTTCCCCTTTCTTCCCAAATAAAGTTGCTTGTTCATTAGGGATGGTTTCTTCTTCATCCAATCTTCTTGTTCTTGTAGTTTCTCATATGTAGAAATTGCCATTTCTAAGAAACGAAAAATAGAGCCAAAAGAATCCTTCCTTCTTGTTCTCTTGTTCATATTTATAAATTCCATTTTCAGTTCATCCATAAGTAATGCCATTGTAAAAAAAAAAAAAAAATTTAAACGACCCAAATGATTTTAGTCATTCAAATAAGAATTTCCAAAATCTCAAAGTCACCAAACAATCTAAAAACACACAGTCTATTTCATTTAACACCTTCTTCTTTTTTCACTTTTTTTCTTTATTTTAAGCTTCAAAAAACTTCAAATTCTTTTGACCTTCAATCCATCTGATAGAATAGCCAATTATGATCCGAAATAGAAAAATCCAATAGTAAAGAGGCCCAAACCAAAGAAGAAAAGGATAAAATAAAAAGCAAAAATAAAAATATTACTAGAGTTAAAATATACAAAAAGGCTGGCGAGTAGAGATTTTAACAAGTATATATGGACTGCACACTGCACTTTATTTATTATCCAAGGCTCTTATTATGACTCTCTTCTCCAGCAGCTTCAAAGTCAAGCCTCAAGTGTTGAAATATGATAAGAGTCCAGGAAAACACCTGTAATAATATTTTCTGTTCTCTCCCTCCATCTTATCACATTAAAATGTCCTTGAGAAGGAGTAGTATTGTACATTTCTCCCCAATTCAAATAAAATACTTTCAAGCCTCTAGTTGCAGTGTTGCAAAATCTAAATACTTCCCCCCCCCCAGCCAGAAAGAAAAGTAATGTATACAAAACTCAGAGAAAAAGAAAGAAAAAATCAAAGGGGGTCTCTATCCTAATGAAAATTAAAAAATCAAAAGAAGCATGAAAATATATATAAGAAAAAATTCAATCTGGTTACCTACAAATCACATTAAAGTCCTCAGAAAAAAAAGTAGTAAGGAAAGAATCCAAGCCTCAATTTGACATCACTTTAAAAAACGCCGCTTAACCAATTCCAGTCAAACAAAAATAAAGTCACAGGTTTCTTCTTTCATCTCCTTTCAAATCTCAGCGAATTTACATTACAAAAGAGGTTTCTCACCCAGCCGACACACATTTCGCTCCAGCCACTTTCTTTTCGGAGCTGTCCCGGCTTCAGCAGCTTTGGAGGCTGCCTTTCCACCGCCAGCAAAAAGGCTTCCCGCGATCAAACCAGAGATTTGCGATATCTCTGGATCCTGGGGACTGTGCCCTTCACAATCCCGTCTCTACGGGACGGTTTAGGTTCCGTTAGGACCGACCAGCGGGCTCGAAAATATCAGCTGCGATCTCAGAGCCCCGAGATCGCAGCTGTAGCACCGAGACGAAGCTCCGCCTTCTCCGGAAGGAAACATTTGAGGTCAAAGCCTTAAGTCCATATCTGCTATTTTCCAGGAGGAGGTGGACAATCTAGTGTGATGCTTTTAAACCAGTGATCAACAATAAAGAAACCTGTTTGACCCATTCTCAGAGCTGTTCAGTTTGCTTACACCTGGCATTTCTCGATTCTTATATAAATTTATTTTAAACTTATTTTGGAAGAGTGGTGTTCATACCAATATGTGTAATTTTCATTTGATGTTACTTTTGAACCTTCTCATTTGTTCACAAACCATGGAATGTGATTAATTGGAAATGCACCTAGCTCTGACATTCCCTTGGTGCAGTTCTTCCTCATCACTGAGACCTATTGAATTGGCAGAATTACTCCTTTAACTTTGTTTTAACTATATTATTGTGATTATACGTGTATTTATTTTCTGCATGGAGGAGGTGGGAAAAGTGAATAAATAAACATGCCCAATGACTGCATAAACTGGAGGTCTGTATAAAAGAAATGTAAATATATGATCTTAAAAGTGAGTAATAGCAACAAAATGCTTGTAGTTTGAGTTCTTATACCACAGGCATTTGCTCCACTGAAGGTTTTGTCATTTTATAAGCTGCAGCTATTAAGTGTTAATCATGTTTGTAAGTCATATCAGTTGCAAAACAGACCACCCACGTGATCAATTCAATTATAGAAACTTTTTTTTTTTTTGCAGCCATCAAAACTTTGGAACTGGGTCATAAATACATCTCAGGAGGTCCACCATAGTGTCAAACGGTCACTCAGTGATCAATCATAAGCCAAGGACTACCTGTAGTGTCAAATAATATGCACAATATTAGCTATGTTGCTTTAAAATTGTAATGTTTTCCTTAACCACTAGAAATAGTTAAATAGTTAAAACAAACAAATACTTTTTTCAATCTTGTAAAATTTGTGCAAATTTCAGGTGCTGTTGCTACGATAGTGTTATATATACTGTGTACTAAAAGATCCAAAACAGTGATAGCTGAGTATTGAAGTATTGATTGTTTTCAGATACATAACACCAATCTTAATCCAAAAAGTTACTTATTTTTAATGTGGAAACTATTTCTTATAACTTGCTAATTTGGAGAGAAATAGTGAATAGATTGTGTATTAACACTTAAATATATTTTTGTTCATTGACTGTTCAGTTTAGGTAATTCCTCTTTTATCAAATATTTCTAAAATTCTGGGATAGTTTCATCCTTCTAAATGTAGCTTAACACTATTGACATACTTATTTCATCTGTTTAGAATCAGATAGCTTATCTCAAAAACCTGAACCAGTTTAGATCTGGTTAATGCTTAGATAGGAATTTCCTGACGAGTCTGTAGGAAGTTTAAAAAGAAAAAAAAACATGGTAAACAATTTCTATACTGATTATTTTAAAAAACCCTGTTTGGAACCCTGTGAATACCATATGCCATAGTGATAAACTATCTCAGCTAGTATTTTTCAACTATAGCAATTTAAGATGGGTAAACTTCATCTTTCAGAATTCAAGTCATTATGTACTGACTAGAGAATTCTGGGAGTTAAAGTCCATCCAAGATAAAATTGCCAAGATTGAAAAATCCTGACCTAGCCACATCATTTGCAACTTTTATATAGAATTATATACCATTTTTCCCTTCATTTCTTTTTTCAATTCTAGGAAGTAAAGAAAATCTTCGGCCAGAAGATCAAGAAAATTTACGAGAAGCGCTTAAAAAAACACTGGAGTTCTGCTTATCAAGGTAAGTGTATAATGGATATAATATAGTCAAGCCTCATGCTATTGCAAATAAGAGGACAGATTAAATGTTAATTAGGGTGGCATAACCAATATAATTATGAATGCCATAACAATATGTTAGTCTCTGGACTGCATAAAAATTCATGATCAGGCAGGGATGTATTTATATGTTAATTTTATAGCTTGAAATTCAGAAAGGTTGGGAAGGAATGAAAATATAATCGTGAAGATTTTATTTTCCTTAATTGTCCATTTTCTTATCTTGATTTCTATAACTGAAACACAAAAGATAAAAGCCAATTTTACAAGTTGCCGGCCATTTGCTAGCTGTCCCAGGGCTCTCTATTATAGGAAGGTTTGTTATAGCTATGCTGGCTAGAGAATTCTGGGAGTTGAAGTTCACAAGTCTTAAAGTTGCCAAGTTTGGGGATACCTGCTTTAGAGGAATTAATTATTGAGAATAGATGCAAGTCAATTGTATGCTCTCCTCTGCACTAAAAAGAACTTATCATTAAATGTAAGGTGACAGACACTTAGAAATCTTGTATAGAATGAATTATAGTAGTAATTTTTCAAGACTCCCCACATAATCTGATTACTATTTAGTCTTTAATATAAAGCTGTAGCTTTAAACATAATTTAATTAAGCCACATGGTGCCTTCATGACTGGCTAGAAGTTTGGAAGTCTACCTGGATACTGTTTTTTAAAAGCATCTGAAAATGGGCTACTTTTGGCTTTCTGTGTCAAATGGTTCAAGAAAAGCAGGACATGACAATCTAAGAGGCAAGAACATCAAGTTTGGCTATAATTCTGTAATTTTGCAAGAAATGAGGCATTTTAAAGTTAAAAGGCATGATTGTATCTTAATATTGAGGAATAATATTAAAGGCCAATGCAACCATTGCAGCACTCTGGTAGAATTGCATGGAGAGCTAAATTTTATACTAATTTTTTCTCTTCTACAGAGAGAATCTTGCCAGTGACATGTACCTTATATCTCAGATGGACAGTGATCAGTATGTGCCAATAGTGACAGTAGCTAATCTTGATCACGTCAAAAAGTTGAGCACCAATATGGATTTGATTGTTGAAGTGTTGCGATGTAAGTAACAGCAAATCATGTATTTTTGCATCATTCTTTAGAATAAAAGAGCTTAGTTGAGATGGGCAAAGTTAAAACTCATTTTATTCCCCTAAGAAGCAATGTATCTTAAAATGAGAACACTTTTTTGGTAGTAAGAGAGCTTTATACAATACTAAGTTCTTTTATCTTAATCAGAATTACGACTCTTTATATACAGGCAGTCCTTGATTTAGAGCCAAAATCAGGACTGGAAGATTTATTGTTAAACAGTACAGCATTAAAAGGGGTATCATATGGCCACACCTGAGTTTATGATCCAGTCATTAAACAAATCACCATAGCCATTAAGTGAAACATAACATGATTGCAATTTGAGACCTTCCTTTCCATCTTCCTATTAACCTTGCTTTTCGGAAGCTGGCTAGGAAGAATTAGTGATTATGTGATCCCAGGATTCTGCAGTCATCACAAAGCCAAGCTCATGTGACATAAGTGTGAGGATAAATCATAAGTCATTTATTTCAGTGCCATAACTTCAAACAGTCTGTAAATGAATGATCATAAGTCAAGAACTACCTGTATTTATTCACTAGCTCTGAGTCAGGTTTCAGGAATGTACATGTGCCTGCTGGCTTCTTCTCATGAACTACAAGTTTGCAAACAGCTATCCTGAATAATGGCAGTTTTCCTGAATACGGTGTGCATTGAGTGCCTTACTTCAAGCTTATTTGCACTCTCAAGAATATCTATGTTAGAGTTAGAAAGCCTTTAAGGCTCAGAAACAGGATAAAATGACTTTCTAAAATGACTCTCCCAGCACCTCTTAACATCAAGCACATTTTTTTCTGAGAATGCATAGTTGAAACCAAAGACAGCATAGCTTCTTTAGGTTTTCTCTAAAGAAAACCTTCTTTAGAAGGTTTCCTCAACTCAACTCCCTTTTCCACATTGGATTAGAACAGTTGTGTGTTGCTGTTTAAAGTTTAGACGTGGTAGATAGAGCAGTGAAGGTAATTTCTTTCTTAAGTATTGGGTGTGTTTGATGGAATATTGTCAGGTGAGCCCATAGCATGAAAAGTTAAATATTTCTAACTTCCTTCACCAGGAGCCTTCTAACCTACCTTGTTGTTAGATGATGGCAGAAGTAACTACAGTCTTCCAGAGAGATGTCTTTCTCCCATATTCTCTCACTTAACCCAAGTGTGTCACAGAGCCTCCCAACCTATAGTCAACAAGTAAACTTTCAGTGACAAAAGAAATAAAAATATGTTGCTCAATTCACAACATCATCTTAAGGAATCTCCTATAAAATGTTTCAAAGGAGAATTTCAGTTTGAGGCAAGAGCTCGGGAGATAAGACATTTATAAACAACATAAAAGACACTATTGGACAGAGATCTCAACATTCATTAAACATAAAATAGCTGAGCTTCCATAGTATGAAATATATATATCAGAACCAATAAAGTTCTGCTTTGTCCACAGGAAATAAAGAATAACCTTAGCTTACCACTAAGTAGACATTTATGTTCGTTGCCCAAGTGACATGCCTTTTGAATTGTGTGGGGTTTTTAGCTGTGTTTGTTTTTTTGGTTTTCTGGAAAGTCCAAATTTAATTTGGAGCTAAAGAAGGTTTTTCCTTCTATCCTGATTCTGATGTGCTTTCTTGCATTTATTAATGATCACTTTGTACTTTATAGGAGAACAAAGAACATTATACTCTTCAGTCATGTTTCAGTTAGATTGAATACAGATTTAGGCTCTGACTTTGTCTGGAAAGAGTTATAACAGAAGGAAATTATAAATTTTTATTTATTCCCGTTGAAATTTTTATTTTTATAACAATTAAGTGAGCACAATTATAGGTTAATAATGAGTGGTCCTCAACCTGTGGTCTGCAAACCCCTGGGGGGGAGTTGATATCATCAGATAGGATCTTTGAAGGTTGAAGAAATATTACGATTTAAAACAGGGGTCTCAACCTTTGCAACTTTAAGTCCTGCTGAACTTTAACTTCCAGAATTCCCCAGCCAGCAAAAGGAATTCTGGGAGTTGAAGTGTCTGCCAAGGCTTAAAGTTGCTAAGATTGGAGACCCCTGATTTAAATCTTGATTTAAGTCTTGGGGGTCCATGGCCATAAAAGGTATTGAAAGGGGATCCATGATAAAGAAAAGGTTGAGAATCACTGTGATAGATATTAAAAGTAATAAATACAAAATAGAATTCTACCTGTTGACTCCAAAGCAATAACATTGGGGGATTTTTTTTCAGCATTGCCTTTAGTCCAGGTAGATGAAAAAGGTGAAAAAGTCAGACCAAACCAAAATCGCTGTATTGTAATTTTGCGTGAAGTACCTGAATCCACTCCAATTGAAGTAAGTATATTATTTCATCAACTGAGTTTTTTTAATCTTATTTTTTAAATTTATAAAGATAGTAAAACACTAATAAGAGAGAAGATACCTGGAGCATTAGCTTTACTGTTTCATGACCTGTCTTGAAATTAAGTAGAACTATATTAGTTCCTGGATACTCTTTACAGTAATATGGCTTCAGCTAGGGCTGAATCATAGTCTTTGAACTTTGAACTTCAGCCAAAGACTGAACTATAGTCTTTGGCTATAGTTCTCAATGAACCCTTCTTCTCTGCAGCCCTGACAAACTATCATTCCAGTCCATCCATCTCATTTATTTATTTATTGTAGGAGGTTCAAGCACTCTTCAAAGGCGAGAATCTGCCTAAATTCATCAACTGTGAATTTGCGTATAATGACAACTGGTTTATTACATTTGAGTCTGAAGCGGATGCACAACAGGTAAGCTATCTTTTTTGTGCATGGGTATGTGTGCACTTCTGCATGCATTATATTGAATTGCCTATGTCAGAGACTGTATCATTTTCTTTTAATAACCTCATAATCCCTTGTGGAGTAGAGTCTGGGCAACTGAATGGAGCTGAGTGTTTACTGGCCGGATGCCCTTGCTGTTGCCAACACAGTTATATTCAGCAGATATATTCTCAACGTGCCCAGAGAGGAAATGTCTGCCTCTACCTGGGATCAAATTCACTTCCTCTTGAATGTGAGGCAAGAGCTCCACCTCTAGGCCATCGCACCACATGTCAGAGATTGCATGATTTAGATTAATCATGGCTCAAATACTATGATGAGAACACAATCAAAGAAGACCTCAGATACTAAGTGACAATAAGAGATAATTGTCCCATGTTTGAACAAAACACTGACTGTTATGCAAATAAGGATTCCATAATTAAATATACTAATTATTTCCCACAGTTAATTTGGCTGTTGGAAAATAATTAAAGATAGTCAGAGCAAATAGTTAAAGTAGCCACAGGCAGTGTTGTCATATTATTGCAAGTTCTCCACTTGGAAAGGTATTTGTAATGTTAATAGGTGTGTTAACTCCATTGGATGCATAGCGTATAGTTTATTTTCCCCCCATCTTATTAGCATGGTCTTGGTAGATTTTGGAAATCTAGTAAAAAGGAGCCTGAAGTTAAGAGTTCCTCAACTACTGTAAGATGTTAATAGTACCACTTGGGTTCAAGTCCCACTAAAATCAGTTATATAACTTGTTCCTGTTGGTTTTAATAAATCTAAAATGCATATTCTGTGATTATCAAATTTGCCTGGATTTCTCTCAAAACATTCTTCAACCCCATAACTGCAATAATTTCCACTGCCCTCTCTAGCTGGTTCTTTTCCACAATATGAGGTTATTTCCAGATCAAAATAAACAAAAAATTTTATGTATTCCCAAACATGGAGCCTATAATGTAATTTGTTAATTTGAATTACATATGTAAATTCTACATTAGGTAGAATTCATGCTTTTGTTCCCATTAATTCAGTTGCACCATTTCAAATAAGTATATCTTTCTTTTAAAGGCTTACAGATACCTTAGAGAAGATGTGAAAACTTTCCAAGGAAAACCAATTAAGGTAAATGTATGATTTCGGAATTTGATTTTATAATTGGAATAATTCCAAACAACATCTTCTAAGAATATAATCTTCTATTATTTGCAGGCACGAATAAAAGCAAAAGCTATAGCTATAAATTCATTTTTGCCAAAAAATGGATACAGACCAGTGGATATGAACATCTACATGCAACAGCGTTACACAACATCATTTGCATACATACCTCCAGTATATGGGCCCCAACAGCAATTTCCACTATATAGTTTAATTGCACCACAAACCTGGTCTACAACACACAGCTATATTGATCCATCGTTGGTAAGCAAATTGGGGAACCATTTTGTTTGTTGCAGAGGAATTAGGGAAACTATCCAGGGAGAGAAAACTTAAACAATTGTATTTTACAACCATTGTATGTATTATTCCTCTGTACCTAAAGCTCTCCATGTATCTATATCTAGAAGAGGGGATTATGCTCAACTTTTCTGCAGTGGTATTCAAGTAAGACAAAGAGGACTTTTAATGGGGAAAATAAAAGTCCTTTGAAACTTGACAGTATAGTCTTGAAACCTTTAGTTTTGTACGTTTGCACTGTTTGCAAAGTGTAATTTTGAAACCTTTGCTTCCCCTTTTTGAGTGGACATCAAGGCATTTCCTGAAGTAGCTTATTTTAGAGTTAAATCTACATTACTTGATCTAATACTATGATTCAAACTCAGAACAGTCTGTTTAATAAAATCAAACAGGTTAAAATTCCAGACAACTTTCTGTGATATAACATGCTTTTTTATATTTTAAAACTTTCAGCATGTCGGATTGATAATTTTGCCTTGTCCTTGATGTGTATTGATTTTTATAAATTCATTGTACTAAGCTTACTAAATAAAATCTCACAGTATGTAAAATTGCATGCGAAGATATTTTATCATATCTCTCCCTTTTATGTTTACTTTCTTCATGTACATTTTTGTCCAGAAGAACCAAGGTTTTAGAAATATAAATGTACAGGTAGTCTTCAATTTACAACAGTTCATTTAGTGACCGTGCAAAATTACAACAGCACTAGAAAAAGTGACTTATAACCATTTTCCACAGTTACCACCTTTGCAGCATCCCCATGGTCATGTGATCAAAATTCAGATGCTTGGCAGTTGGTTCATATTTATGACCATTGCTGTGTCCCAAGGTCATGTGATCAGCTTTTGTAACCTTCTGACAAGCAAAGTCGATAGGGAAACCAGATTCACTTAATAATTAGCTTTGTTGTAGCATAAGTGATTCGCTTAACAACTGTAGCAAGAAAGATCATAAAATAGGGCAAAATTCACTTAACAAATGTTTTACTTATCAACAGAAATTTTGGGCCATATTGTATTTATATTGTACCTGTATTTATATTGTGTTGTATTATGAGTGTATTTTATTCTAAAACCAAGGTTTGGTATGTAATGAGAATATTGTATTTATGAGAATATTAATAAGCACAAGCGTGATGCTTATGTAGAAAGATAAAGTGAATGTGTAATGTGCTATTGTGCTATTTTTGGAATTTTATGGATATTTTGAAAGTTTCAAATCTATATCTGAAATTTTCTGTTGTATAGGTCGCCCCATTTCCAAATACTGGATTTATCAATGGATTTACAGCTCCTACTTTCAAGCCAACTGTTACTCCACTTGCTACTCTTAGGCAGTATACACCAAGAACCAGGCAAGTTCTGTTAATACACTTTGTTTACCTGGACAATATTCCTGGTGCAAATAAACTCATAAATATCTCAGGGGTTTTGATTACAAAATGTCACAATTTCTCTCTCTTCCTTGGTCTCTTAAAAAAGCATACACAAGTAAGGCAGGTAAAATGGAATAGGGGAATATTTGTATAGAAGACAATGAACCAAAGAAAATTGTGAATTAGCTGCAAATGTTTCATACCAAATTATGAATTCCATTACTAAATGACTATTGAGTCATAACTCTTGTCTTTGTGCAGAGAAATATCTTAAGCTTCGGACTGTAGCCATCCATCTACCCTATTCTAAAGATGCCTCTAGAATTTGTGTTTGGCCCAGAGGCATTCATGGAAATATGGATTGTGATTGAGAATAGTGTCAAACACTGTGATCAGTTGACCTTAGACTCCAGTAAAAGCTGTGCATGTTGATGCAGTTCTAAACATCTCCTGAAGATGTTATATGACAGCTCTGAAAGGTTTTTATTTTTCCCTGTCCAGAAATCCCAGCAAATCATATCTACGGCATACAATTCCTACTGTAGACAGAGGGACTGGATTGCTAGAGAGCCCTACAATATTCAATCTTTCTGCTGACCGATTAATCAACGGTGTCAGGAACCCACAAACCAGGCATCCAGGACAAAACAGGACACGGATGCAAAGTACTACAAGCTATATAAAGCGAGATGTAGGGAGCGGGCGAGTAGAATCCACGGCTTCAGATTCATCCCCCAGCTTAGGCAGAGGAAGGTGGGTATTAAAATTTAGGGTAAAGCACTAGCCCCTGAGATTTGGGAATGTTGTATGTTTCCATGTTAGAGATTTCAAAAAGAATAATTCTATGGAAATGAGGCAAGAAAAAATGTCTCAATTGAAAAGAGAAAGATTTAAACAGAAGCAGAACTATTTGAAGTGAATTATTTGATAGTATAAACGGTGACAAAACACTAAGATTCTCAGGTCACATTAAGCCGTGATGATTCAGTATGTGAGCCAATTCTCTTTGTTTATAGAGAATAATTTCATTGTCCAGCTAAGAAGTTTATCTGTCTGTCTGTCTGTCTTTCTATTGATAATCTGAGTAAAAACATACCAGCATATGGAAAGTACTTCCAACTGTTATTCTATTCTATATTATGTGCAATAATAAATTTGTGCATAATTTACCACTGCTTACCAAAAAAGCTGATTGCTACTATATTGAATTGTTTATTATAGTGGAGCTAATTAGTGCAGCTTAGAAAATAAATGGCAAAGGAATTACTTTCAGAAACTTGAGGAAAAAGGTTTTTTTTAAGAAAAAGAAGTTATTTAATGAGCATCATACTTTGGATTTTTTAATATTTAAACAATGTACATCTAGACTTACAAAGTTCTTGCATAAGTGTTCTTCACTGAAAGTTATAACATTTCTAGATTCAGGATATTGGACATTTATGATATTCCAGAAACGTTAGCTGATGTGGTACAAATAAATGGAAAGCATAGGTTTGAAAATTGGTAGCAAGGCCATTCAGACATGTATAAGTCTTCCTCTTGCAAATTCAGGATAGCATACAAAGTCCTCCATTTTCTACATCCTTTCAAAAAATTTCATATGACCCTGGGAGGTAGGTTACACTAGGCTGAATAATAGAGATTTGCCCAAGATCACAGTTCACATACCTGAGAAAAATAATCTTGAGCCTGCTTCTTTGACCTAACTGAAAGTTCTGATAATGATTATGTCTATCCTTCCAGAAAAAACTCTTACGGCTATCGAAAAAAGAGAGATGACAAGTTTGTGGTGAGTATGCAATGTCTAGATATTCACTTGAGACTAAAAAATTCTTGACTAAAGAGTAGCGCAGCCTCAGTGAGGAATGATTTGACATAATGTTAAATGGTGATTTAAACTGTAAAAATATCTATTCTAATTATCTATTCTAAATTACCTCCAAATCGTCATGAGATACATGGCAAAGTTGATGGTGACTCATATTTGTGTTAGATTTTTCAAGTTGTTGAAGCAATTTTACAAAGCATCCCCCTTCTTGTTCCAGTTCTGTTTGAATTCCTTTTCTAGCTAATCTGTTCTACCAAACATAGGAAAAAATTATCCCATAACAAAATAACTGATTCTTGTTTTAGTTACAATGGTTTCCTGCAAACTCCTTGATGTTTTAGCCGATGGTGTTATTTTCTCCTTATCTATAATTTCCATCTTTTTTTCCTTATGCTTCCAGTGGATTTTGTCTTAAAATTTGAATCTCCCTTTCCATATCCTCCACAAAACAGAGATAAATTCACATTACTTGTTTCATATTTTGGTCATATTACTAAGAAGAAGAAACACTTAATTTTCCTATATTACAATGGATATAGTTTCCAGCTTTCTGTAGAGAGCCAACTAGAATCATAATTAAAGGAAGCTGTGTGTTGTGGTAGCTGTACTTTTAATGACTTTAATTGAAACTTAAAAAAAAAATAAGATTGAATCTATAGGATAATATAAAGTAAGAAATGAAAGAAATCAATGAGAAAGAAAGTGAAAGAAAATAAAATTTAAAGAAAAATATATATATAAAAAAGAAAAGAAAGAAGTGGCTTCTGATATTCTTGCTGATATAAGTAGTTACATTTTAATCTCTCTCTAAAGTTATGTATCCTAATAAAACCATAAATCTCAAGTTCATTTTTATCATTTTTACACAAAAAGTCCCTAAGAGTTTTCTCTATCTACCAATAAATGTAAATAGAATCATTTTTTTTGTAATCAAAGAAATTAATTTATTCATGTCTGCAAGATGTGTCAATTTTACCAGACATTCCTCCATAGTGGATAGTGTTGAATCTTATCTTCTGTCTGCGTGATTGTTTTTCATGCATAAAATTGTCAAGTTGTGCCCAGAAAATCTGCATCAACTCCTTAAAGTAAGAGCTGATTTTTTGTTTTTATTCACTTGGGTTGATTCACCATAAAGATGATGGTAAAAGGGCTTTCTTTGGTGCATTACCTTTCATTTGGGACAGCATCCCTTGAAGAATCACTCCCCTCCCACCATTCCTGCCTTCAAGATAACCTTAAAATATGGCTGTTTCCTAAGGATTTAGTTATGTTATTTGATATGCATGTCTAGGTTGGAGGGATATGGAAGAGTGTTTTCTCCATGGTTTCCTCAGGGTGGTGGTTCTTCTTTTATAGCATGTTAATTCCTCTGTTGTTAATTTTTGCTAAGAATCATTTTTTATGTTAGTCAGTCTAGAAATGGATGGATGGCAATATTAATCCACTACTCGTGGACAATGCTTAAATGCATTGTGTTTCATTCTAGCTTCTGAATGATAAATTTAAAACTATATCACCTGCTTAGACATAGCCTGTTGGCAGGAAAGAAAAGTATTTAATAAATAGAAAGTCAACTGATGTAACTACTTTATGACTGCTTAAGTGTGAGGTATGCATATTTTGATTGTTTCCTACAAGTTTGTGTCCTTTTTCTTGAAGGTTGCTGTTGCCTTGCTTTCTTATTCTACACTTCTCTTGCAGAGAGGACAAACACAGTCTCCACCGCCTATAAAACCGCCATCTCCAAGTTTTGAGCTGGGGTTGTCCAGTTTTCCTCCCTTGCCTGGAGCTGCTGGCAATCTAAAGACTGAAGACATGTTTGAAAACCGGTTGTCAAATGTGAATGTGTCATCAAAAGAAAAAGTAAAAATCCACAGATGTTGGGCAAGGGTGCATTTAGGGACACACACTTGTTCACTCTGAGGATCATAATTTTTTAATGGCCCTTTTTGAGAAAAGAGGCTTAGAAACACCCATCTTACAAAGTATTGCTTTCTGCAACAGGCTATTTTCTGTAGTGCTGTTGTACTTGATAGTAGCTTTGCCAATATCATTTGGCTAGAAGCCTGCTTGGCATGGCTCTTTATATCCTACTCCTTTATATCCAACTCAGATTTTTCTCAGAATGGTATATAATAGGGTAACCTTCAGCCTGGAAAAGGGTCACACTTCAAACACTAAGTGGAAATGCTTACTGTTACATGTGTTGTTAAGCCCCTCAGATACCAAACTATGTAGCAGCAAATATTAACTCTACCATTTATTTCTTGTGGTGGACAATTTCTGAAATAGTCTATATTTGGATTAAATCAAAGCAATGTATCATATTCAGCACTGACTTTGATGCAGATTTAAATTATTTTAAAAAGTTATCTACAGCCATTGTACCATGTTTAATTTCTGAAATAAACATAGCTTAATCTTTCTTTTAAGATTTTAGTAATTCACCAGGGGTTGGGCAGGGCTGCTACAGGTAGTCTTCGAATTGCAGACACAATTGAACTCCAAATTTCTGTTGCTAAGCATGGTTAAGGGAGTTTTGCCCAATGTTACCGCATTTTTTTTGCCAAACTTGTTAAGTAAATCACTGCAGTTGTTAAGTGAGTCATTCATTCATTAAATAAATCTGGCTTCTCCCATTTCCAACTTTACTTGTTGGAAATCAGTAAAGAAGGTTTACAAATGGCAATTGCATGATGTTGAAATGCTGCAACTATCATAAATATATGCGAGTTGCCAAGCATCCAGATTTTGATCATGGGAAACTACAGTGGCCATAAGTATGAAAAATGATCATAAATCATTTTTTTCAGTGGGTATAACTTCAAACAATCACTAAATGAATCATTTTAGGTCAAGGATGACCTATACTGCCTTTGTTCTGCCTCCCTCTGCCTCTAATGACAATGGTTTGGCTATAAATATATTCTGCATTTGAATGGAAATGTAGTTTAAATGACCTGAATTTTGTTTTTCTCAGGGCATCAGTGTAGGTACAAACACAGTACCAGCTGGGATTCCTTGTGAGCTTTATTTGCCAGTTTCTTCTGCTCTGCCAAGGACATCTGAAACATCTCCTTCCCCATCCCAGGCTCCTGAGTAAGGACCTCATAATACAAAGCTTTGAACACATTTTGAATCAACATTTTCCATTGTCCATCATCAAAAGGCTGGATATTATTCTGTCAATAGATTTTGAACCATTTCATAAATAACATTGCTTAACAGCAACAGCATAGAATTTTCATCTGAATTGTGCAAAAGCACATACTGACTTATGGCTTGATTGTCAGTGTTGAAAAAATTATCTGTGTGTTTGCAACATAAACAGGTTTCTTACAATAAAAATAGACAGTAGGGATTTGCTACTATGGATGTCACTATGCAGAAAGTAGAATTGAGGCATTTTCTGTTATTTTACAGTGATCCCAAAGGTATGGACAAGCAGAAAGAAACTCAAAGTACTCAAAGACGTTGGTACATTGTTGCTACTGCTTCTAAATCAGTACAGGTCAATGGGGACCTTCTAGCAGTAAGTGCATTTTGGTTTATATAAGAAGTTGATGAGAACTTTTTGGCTTTGATATTTTTATTTATACTAGAGGAGAGATTTGTCACAAAAACACATCATGCTAAGCAATATTGTGATACATTTTGTTTTGACTTAGTATATTATGCAAATCCAATTCCTCTGATCCTTTTTAAAGAAACCATCATGTTTTCAAAATTCTCTCTAACCTCAGAATCCCAGTTGTCTTACAGATGGCAAGTGTGTAAGTCTTACAATTATGACATGTTGAATCAAAAACTTACTATTAAACTCCAGTAGCAAAGTAGTCAGAATGTGGTGTCTGCGCAGTAAATCCACTCTTTCAAAACAGATATGTTCATATTTATCTTGCATGCTGAGAATCAAGAATTAAACCATAATGAACCATTGCTTGTTGTACAGATCCAGCCATTTTAATTTAAAAGCCCTAGATTGTGGTGCACTCTATTGTTTGAACTAAGTCAGTTGAAGTTTTTTTTTTACCAACCATGACATAATGCTACAGTTCACACCTGTTCCTGACTGCTTCAGCCATCCTCCTGATATTTTGCTCATATAGATAGTCCTTGACTTACAACCTTTGTTTGAAGTTACAGTGACCAATCCCCAAAGTTATGGCTGTTTCAGTACCCCCATGGTTAGATAATCAGAATTCAGGGATTTAACAGCTCACTGAAAACTGCTGGGGCACTTCAATTACCTTCACCCACCTATCTCCCTCCATCTGTGCCTTTTTTGGCACTGAGCACTGCACCTTCCCTGCTGCCCTAGTTGACCTTGCCATCTTTTTGTCCCACTGCTAACCAAGCATGCCTACCTAGCCTGGCCCTCCATGAGGCAACTACTGCCTGCACAAAGCTTTTTTTTCCTGGTTGTGCACAATGGTTTCCTCACATCTTCCTACAGCCCCAGAGCTGTGTCATACCAAGAAAGCTCCTAAGATCCTGAACTGAAGCATGGCAAGCAGCCCCAGAGTCACACAATTAGTAGGGTGCAGGGGGACCAAAAGCAAGGATAGGACCAAAAGCAAGGATGAGGGAGAGAGAGGTAAATGGGGAGACATTGGAGGCAATCTGTTACATCACCAAGGGTCAGGGCTGGGAAGGACCAAACTCAGAATGGTTTGGTTTAGGTCAGATCCTCTTAGCTAAGAGCAAGTATACCGCTTCATATATACCGCTCCATATATATTTATATACTGCTTCATAGCACAGCACTCTGTGTTGACGGGGTCAGTGTATTGCCCCCAACAATTCTTATTTTACCAGCCTGCAGAAGGATGGAAGAATGAACCTTCAGCTGGTCAGGATTGAACTCCCGGCAGCGAACAGTGAGTTGGCCTGCAATACTGCAGCCTAAGTACTGCGCTACCGCAGCTCTTAACGACTGGTGGAAATTCTCTTAAGGAGTGCCAGGAGTGCCATCACTAAGTGATGCAGTCATTAAGGAAAAGTCACTGATAACAGGATGTCATGTTTTATGGCAGCACTGCTTAATGATGGGATTTCACTCCCATTTGTTGTCCTAAGACAAAGATTATCTCTATTCCTTACATTATTTTCCCAAATAATCTCCAGAGAGGCTGAAACTGCAGCATGATTTTTATCACTCTGATGTCCATCAGAGGTTCAAGATTCCAGTACACAATTGAATGTCTTAACTCTATTTATGATTCAATTCTTCAGAACAATAAAAATTTCTTAAGGAGTAATATTTTTTTGTTGGAAGAATCGCAAACCTATACAAGACCTTCATCTTACTTTGTGTAGAATTCATACTTCTGGTGGTGACAAGATTACTCAGTTTTATTCAATTTTATTTTTGTGTGTGTTTTTTTAATAAAGCAGGAACGGCGAAAACCTAGTTATGCAGAAATATGTCAGAGAATTAGTAAGGATCCAGCTCCATTGCAGTCTCCAAAAGAACAGAAGCCAAACACTGTTGCTTGTGGGAAAGAGGAAAGGAAACCCACAGAAACACTAGAAAGAAGCAAAGAATTGAAGTCTAAAGACCAGTGGAGACCATCAGGAACCAGGTCTCCTCTTACTCCATCCGTTGGAAAACGTCTGACTAAAGAACAGAGCACTCCTCCCAAATCTCCTCAGTGAAAGTAGCACTTAGGCTGAATTTCAAGAAGTTTTCACTATGAAGTTACCCTATTTTGACACTCAGAGTACAAAGAAGGAGTTGCTGGTTAAAAGCTTGCAGGGGTTATGAAGTATATGAAATGCCTGCTAGAGGTTTTTTTTGTTGTTTGTTATTGTTTATTTCTTTGTAAAATAGTTTATTATTCTTTTCTTACATTCTTATCAAATTCCCCTTGAGCAACCATCAATTCCGTCGGTTTAATTAAATTTTATGTTAGATTGGTGCTGAACATAAGACCATGCCTAAATCTTTTTTTTTATATTATTAGAAGGAATATGCATTAATCTGAAATCCATTTTTATGAAGCCTCCATGTATGGATGAATACAAGCTCATTCTAATGAGGTTTTTTTTTCTAATTTACTAGACAGAACTGTGCTGCTGTATTTCTTTAAATAACTGGTTTGTAAGTAAGAATCTTCAAAAAAAAGTCCTGAATACTAATAACAGCTAATACATAAAGTATAAAGCAGAACATATGATTTACAAATCAGTAAAGACAAGTTAACTTTTTTTAAAAAAATTCCAGTTGCTGTAGCAAATCAGCAGAGTATTTTTTTAAGTTTAAAAAAATAAAACTGGTTCTAATATTTTTGTTTTTGGCCAAAGGAGAACTTCATAAAGATCAACTGTGAGTTCTGTAGATTATTTACATTGATAGATTGTAAGCAAGTAACCAGTTTCTCAGCCCAAGATGAAATGATTTCATGACTTTCTGGAAAAGAAAAAAAAGCACATTATAAATTAATTAAATGTGCCCTAGTGTATGGTGGATGCGAGCTAATGGCAGTTTTTCACAAGATAGCACAATAGCACTCTTGTGATGAAGATTTCAATTTTTTGTCCTTCTCCCAACTAGGAAGCTAATTTTGAACACTTTTCTGATTGAAACCCATGCTCTGTGTAAGTTTTCAAAACTGTGTTCCAAATGCTCTTTGAAAGAGTTTATATTTTAAATCGGCCTGAGTGCTGATACTTTCTATACCTACCAACATTGGCACATGGATTTAATTTCTTTATTTTAGTCCATGAATTGATGGTGTTTTAGTATGTGTCTGCAAGTATGCACAAGAAAGACATTGCCCTGTATCCTGCCTGGAGTGAGATTTATGACACTTATTTTAGAAGCAACATGCTTTCTGAAGGACAAGGCTGCACTTAATACATTTCTAATAAAGTTGCTGATAAATTATTTTTTGTTTTAAATACCCAAAGTTTTTCTTTTTGGGTGTTTAAGCTACCTTCCACCTACACACACCTACACACACACACCTACACACACACACACAAAAACACATGCATACACACCAAAAGATTTATTTAAACAACTGATTTTTTTTTAAGAATTATTTCCATCCAATTTTTAAAGACTTGAATTTTATTTAAACTTGAAAATGACTTTGCCTTAACTTTTGTATAAGACAGCTTAGAATTACTGAAGTCTGATCCCATTAAGGGTTAGCACGGGGTGGCATATACAGAATTACTCAGTTACAGTATCTATGTACTGTCACTGGCCTTACTGGGTAAACATACTCTAGTACAGGTTGTAGTGGCAGTTTTTGTAATATACCTTAAAAAGATCTTAAGCAGTTGATCTTTTTCAAAATGTTGAAAAAAAATCTGTAAATGGAAGTAGTCAATACTGTATTAAAATGTGCACTTGGAAGTGTGTGCTTTTGCTTGTACAGGTGTAAATAATCAGAACATATAAAAAGGTACCAGTAAAAAAACCTGATAAAAATTATTGATATATTATAAATGTTGCTGTTGAACTGGATGTAGATAACTAAGTGTTGTGGTTTGGATATTACTTTAATTTGTTTTTCCCTTGTTTCTTTTTCTTTACTCTGATAAGTTGAGCTAAGTCTGCCTCTTCACTGCTAAGGGGAATGGAAGAAAGCCTGTCTTTAAAAGTCCTGACATTGTAAATACTTTCTGGAAGTTTTGCATTTTGTTCATATGGAACACAGGTGTGCAGTATAAATTTCAATTCCTAGGACCTGAAATTAGTATCATTTTAATGAATTAGAAAGAAACAACATTGCCACCAGAAGCTCCCACCCCAAGTATATTCAACTACTTGTAGGCCAACACATTAGTAAAACTGGATTTAAAATTTCCACATAGCTATTTAAAAAGCAAATAAAAATCCTAGAGCAGTTGAACATAAGTTCTCCTAACATAAGTTGCTGCTATTTATAATTATCCTTACCAAAAGAAAAACAAACAAATCATCTTGCTCCTTGCACTGCAGACTTTAAAATGGCAAGTTGAGTCTTGTTTGTTATTTCCTGAGAAGATACACAAGAAGAGAGTCAAAATCATCTTATATAACATTGGTTTATCATTGATCCTTTCCCCCCCACTCCTATGAGCAGTGAAAGGGGCAGTGAGACAGGAGGTATAATTCAGGCCAACTATGAGTTGTCTTCATTTGCCTGCTGAGAGCATGAATACAACAGCTGCAAACAAAGAGAAGAGGCCACAAGTATAGAGCTAGCTTACAATAACTTTTGCAGGTCAGTAGATAGGATGTATTATTTTTGATGCATTTGCTGCTGCTCTTTATACTAGGCTAATACACTGTAATTCTCACTCAAATAACAGTCTGTTTACTGTGATGGCTTTTTTTTTCTTTAAAAGAAAGTGTCATGCCAGATAATTCCAGTAATTCTTAACATTCTCGTATTCAAACAGTTCAGGACTATTTAACAACACAGGCTATTTATGTTTAGCTATTCAGATCTGCCTTTTTTTAAAGTCTTCTTAAATTATTGAGTTGCAGGTTAAAACAACCCATTGGAAAGGGTGGACAGGAAGGGGTAAGTCTACTTTGGTGCTCCTTGTAATAGAATTATATAGGTTCTTCTGAGTCTGTTTATTCAAAGGATGCATTCAAATATGAATTTTGTTTCTGCATATTTAATATGTACAGTATTTTTTTTGCCTTAGGATGTCCTATCTACCATTACTATCCTTGCCCCAATTTTGCATCTAGTCAGAAAAACCAATAAATTGTCACGCTCTTAATTTTGGTTCCTATTTTTTTCTGCCTCTCTTCTGGAATTAGAACTTATTTTCAGAGGGGTGTCATTCCTTGGATGCAGTGTTTTGTCACAGCCACTGATTGACCAAGGTTTCCACTTGTTTCTATATCCCTTTCAACATGCTGTAATTTTTAGGGGTTATGGGCCCAAATCAGACTTCTAGCAGCGGACAATCAAAGGTGATAGCTGCCAAGTCACTAAAGTGATAGCTGCCAAGTCACTAAAGCAAAGATGTCATAGGGAGGCCATATTTTTCCTGAAGGTGGGTTTTTAGTTCTTCTGTTTAAGACTGGAATCAAGCTTACATGTAAACTATTTGATAATTTAAGTTTCCTTTTGTGTCATAAAATGTACAACTGTCTAAAAATGTAGGTTATGAAAAATAAAAAGATTTAGCACTGTTGAGTTTCTCTCTTTTTTAAAAAAATAAGTCATTAAAAAACCTTTGTCTTTGCACTGACTTAGATTTAGGCTTGTTGCAAAGAGACCAATACTAGAAGGTCCTTTGCTCCTTTCTTGGGCCTGTCCTGGTGCTCTGAGACTGACCCAGTGTGCCCATTTATCAAGCAGTTTGCTCTTTGGTAATATTTGCCTCATGTTATCATTTTCTCCCCAGTATACATCTATTTAACTTGTTCCTGGCTCACTCTCTGTATAGTTTGCTCACTTACTTGCTTTAAAACTACTTTGGGCATGAATTGAAGTAATATGTGTTTTGAGTGTGCCATATGAGCCTCTGTGGTGCAGTGGTTAGAGTGCAGTACTGCAGGTTGTTTCTGCTGACTGCTGGCTGCCTGCAATTTGGCAGTTCAAATCTCACCAGGCTCAAGGTTGACTCAGCCTTCCGAGGACCCAAATTGTTGGGAACAATACGCTGACTCTCTAAACTGCTTAGGGCTGTAAAGCACTGTAAAGTGATATACAAGTGTTATTGCTATCCTTTCCGCAACTGGTTCAGAGCATTTGTTGTTTGAGTTAATTGTGGTCTTAAAACTGAAGGATGATATCCCATCTATGAGGGCATGACACTAAAATGTTGTATATAGAGTATGAAAGGGCTCAACAATTAAAGCCACTGAGCTTGTCAGTTGGGAAGCTGATAGCCCGGGTTTGAGACCAAAGCACCACGCAATGGAATGAGTTTCAGTTACTTGCCATTCCTGTCAATCTAGCACTGCGAACGCATGTAAAATGTGACGAGATAAATAGGTATCACTTTGGTGGGAAGGTAATAGAGTTCCTTGTTTATCAGCCTATACAGCCTTGCTTGTTACATGACACAGAAGCATCTGACAATGCTGACTCTCTCAGCTAAGAATCTTGAGATGAATCAGATACAACTATACAGATAAAGTCTTTATCTTTTTTATATACAGTACAGTTTTTGAAAGTCAAAGCTTTAAAATTATTGAAATCAATTACATTTAGATGTGACTACCTCCAATGATTTTGATTGGTCTATTTCTCATACATGAATAACAAAGTATGAGTTGCTACAGTTGATTTCACACAGTCACTTAATTACTTAATTATTGTTTGTTTTTTGAAAATGCTTAATTTTGTTCCAATGGAGATATTCCAAAAACCAAATGAGAGAACAAAAAATATATCAAAATTGCAGCTTAACAATACATGTAGGATAAAGTTTTTAGAAAACTCAAGGAATTATTCTGCGAAGCTGGAAATCTTAAGCGGAAAGAAATCTTATTAAACAAATTGTGCAAATTGACTATGTACAAAACATATTTTGATAGTCAGAAATAAGTCTGCTTTTGAATGTTGTGCCACATTAAGCTTCATCATGGAGGCATATTTCCATACATGCCTTGTCATCAGAATAAACTATTACATCTTTTATCATTGTTCCTTTCAAATATCAGTGATGAAGTTGGCTTGTTATGAAATGTGACTTCTCTAGACAAGTAGGCTTCATACTTGTCTTCCAGATGCAGTTTTCAGCAATGCTCCTTACTCCTGAATTCCTGCTCATTATTCTAGGTAGAAAGATGCAGAAATCTGTGAATAGAATAGAACAGAACAGAATGGAACAGGTTTATTGGCCAAGTGATTGGACACCCAAGGACTAAATGAGCAGTGAACATAAATCATACTAGGAAATTAAATAAAACTATAAATCGTAAAGATAAAAGCAACAAAACTGGTTGCCATGCATGTCTTCACATAAACTAACATGATGTTACAGTATCTGTGATTTCATCCAGGTCTACAGTGGTATCTTTGAAAATGTTCCAATCAGTACAATCAAGGCAAGCCTGTAGATTTAGTTTTGCCTCCTCAGTCCAAGATTTCACTGATTTAATTATTGGTTCAATGGTTTTAAGCCTTTGTCTATAAACAGGTACATGTGAATCATGCAATGATCAGAGTGTCCCACAGCTGCTTGTGGAAAAGACCAACAACCATCTTTTAATGTTATGTAGCAGTGGTCTAAAGTATTCTTGTCTCTAGTGAGACAGTGGATGTGCTGAAAATATTTTGGTAGCTCTTGGCTTAAGTTAGCATTGTTGAAATCTAACACAAAGAGCTGTGTTTTATAATAATTGGATGGGTGACTTAAAGTATTTGAATAAAGGCCTAACATCTAAGATCTTTCATGACAGCTGTGGACGAGTTCCTTGATGCCCATCAAGTTTCCAATTATTCTGGTTTTTTATTTTGTGGCTAGGCATAGCCATTGCTGATAGATGGGAGAGACTTACCCAGCAACTTGCAACCTTCCTTGCTTTCCCCATTGACTTCCCCATTGACTTTGCGAAGCTGAAAAAGAATGATGATCACATGACCATGGGGCACTGCAATCATAAGTGCATGCCAGTTGCCAAATGCCCAGATCAGGCATACCAAACTCCCAGGCTACAGCCCATTCAGAATCAGGCCTGCGGGCAAGTGCACACATATGCTCAGTGCATGCGGATGAGTGTGCACATATGCTCAACTCTATTTCCACGCACACATACAAAACTTGAGTTGTGCAAGCAGCAAGTGCGCATGCACAGTGTTCACACAGAACCACATACTATTATTACCTTTATTGTCAGAGTACAGCATGTACATAAACAACAATGAGATTGGCTGAGCCTCCCTTCGTGCACACATACCCAACATAAATCACAATGAGGACAGAAGTCCCTAACCTAGTCCCAGTCTTATTACACTACATAGACATGAGTTTGTTGCACAACATGCCAGTCCCACAAGTCTTATCATATTATATAGACATGAAGTGATTTTCCATTCAGAAGTCTGCCCATGGGTAGAAATTCTTCTTCAGCCTGTTGGTGTGGCGAGCTATGCTTCTATATCTCTTACCCAATGGTAGGAGAGTGAAGAACCAACCCCTCTACCCACCCACTCCCACTGATCTGTAAAACCGGAAAGGTTGGGGAACACTGTTCTGGATTGATTGCAGGAGTGGTTCAATGGCTGTCATTTCAAGGCCAGTAATAAATATCACACCTTCAGCATTGTAATTGCAAGCAAGGACTACCTATAGTTTAATGACACAGCCAGGAACATCAATCTCTGTATCTGTGTTTACTTGCAGAATATCTTGAGGTCACGGTTCTCAGAAATAGAAATGAGCAATTGGTGACTAGAGAAAGCAACTTAGAAAATGGAGCGGGGGATTGCCTTTGATTTAATGATAGATGCTAGCTGATTAGTTGGTTTTGTTTTGTATGGTCTTGTGTTCTGATGATAGGAATAGGCTGTCTTTCTTTATGGGATTGTGTATATTTTACTAAGCATCATTGGTATTTCTTTTTAGAAATAAATGATTTTAATTTTCCTTGTATTTAGTTTCATGGTCAAGTTCAATGCCTCCTAGGGAGCATAGAATTTTGAACTGAGCAAAATGATTTTGCATTGTGTCACCTCTTCCCATTTGGTCTTTTGTTTTAGCTTTATCTCCATATTGGCCTGGAAACAGGTCCATTGATTAACCAAGATAGCAATTTGGGGCCCAGAGTACTTTTCATCAATATGTCCATAGCCTTTCAAGAAGATTGGAGATCCCTACGCTGAAAAATATCTCAGGTTAGGGCTACTCAAACGTATTTCTTATAATAATATTTCTATGTTAAATAGCCTGACAGCCCACAAACTATTACAATGCCTTTATGTATCTATAGAAGATGAGATACAGGTATCCTTGACTTATAACCAAATTTAGCCTCAAATTTCTATTGCTGAGATAGTTAAGCTAATTTTGCCCCATTTTAGGACCTTTCTTGCCACAGTTAAGTGAATCACTGCAAATGTTAAGTGAATTTGACTTCTCCATTGACTTGTCAAAAGGTCACAAAAGATAATCCCATGTCTCTGCCACTATCATAAATATGTCAGTTGCCAAGCATCTCAATTTTGATTAAATGTTCATGGAGATGCTGTAATGGTTATTAAGTGTGAAAAACAATCATAGGTCACTTTTTTCAGTGCCATTGTAACTTTGGTCACTAAATGAAGTGTTGTAAATCAATGATTACCTGTAATGTAATTTTCTCATACAGCTTGCAGGTTTTTTCTTAGAAAGGTTTCTGCCTTTTTCTAATGAAAGTAAATAGTCTAACTTCATAATTAGGCCTGTGATGATGAAACATCAAATGCTTGCACATTGTCAATGAAATTTTAGTCGACCTAAAAAAAAATGTTCAAAAACTTTAATACAATGAATGAAAGAGGTAGGATCAAAGAGTAGGTTTGATTGACAAGAAAAAAAGGCTTTTGATGTATGAGCCGTCCTCACATTTTAATTGCAATTGCTCTTAGTATGAACAATTAGGATGACATAATCTCTGCTCTGTCAGTCCAACAACTTCACAAAGTGAAATATTCTTGCAGCTGGCATGGATAGGAAAACGGACTAGGCAGATGCCTGAAGTACAAATGGAATATCAAAAACACCATGTCTAAGGAGGTTGGGAATTCAACCTTGCTCTGAATGGATGCACTCAGCCTGAATGGAAGTGTTTGAGTGCTGTTTGAATGTGGGAAATTTACACTTGGATTAATTAGCCTGATAAAGCAGGGTTTTGGCTATGGATTCTCTTTGCTCCAACTTATTGCAAGCAAAAGTGTGACCACATCATTCAGACCCATTGTAAAGATAAAATATTTTCCCACCATAACCAACCCTTGTTGGTTGACTATGCATAGGCCACTTGAGAAATTATGGGGCACCTCAGCGCTTAGATGTATAGAGTTATCTTCTGATTCCCATCCCCACTGAATAAGATACCAGATATATCAATATTGTAATGTTAACTTGTACAAATAGAGAGATGTTTTCAAGTGAATTGATGGCACTTTGAAATGCAGGTAATACAACAGTTCATTTAATGACTGCTCAAAGTTACAACAGCACTTCAAAAACTGACTGTTTTTCACAATTATGACTTTGCATCCCTCTGGTCATGTGATAAAAATTCAGATGCTTGGCAACTGGTTCATACTCATGGCTGTTTCTGTACCCTGGGGTTATGTGATCAAACTTTTGCGACTTTCTGACAAAGTCAATGAGAAAGCCAGATTCACTTAACAACCATGTTACTAACTTAACAGCTGCAGTGAATAGCTTAACTGTGGCAAAAAGATCATAAAATGGGACAAAGCTCACAGCAAATGTCTCATTTAACTACAGAAATTTAGAGCTCAATTGTGGTCGTAAGTCAAGGACTACCTGTAATAATTAATCCTTGACCTTTAGCTACTGAAGTATTTAGCTACTGAAGCTACAACACAGCTGTATTGAAAAAAGTGACTTATAGTCAGTCCTTGCATTTATGACCATTGCAATTCCCCACATGATCACACATCAGGCACTTGGCATGTATTTACAAGGGTTGAAGTTTCCTGGGGTCCTGTGATCAACATTTGCAACCTTCCCAGCTGCTTCTCAACAAGCAAAGTCAATGGGAAAGATGTGTTGCTTAATTGCACGATTCACTTAACAATTGCAGTGGTTCACTTAACAACCTTGGCAAAAAATAAAAAGTTGGGTGCAACTCACTTAAAAAACACTTTGTTAAGCAATAGAAATTCTAATCCCAGTTATGGTAATCCATCAAGGGCTGCTTGTTTTGCCTTACAGATAAAGACTGCTTGAGGCATAACGGATGGTGAAGCTAATAGTAAAAATAATTTAACCTGCTAACATGGGCCCACAGCAACCTGCAAAGAGGTGGTCTCTGCAGGGAAAAAAGTACTGTTTTCACCCTTGATATCTTGAACCTCCTTTTTTTGCATCCTTGACAAACACATGGTCATTAAGACAAACCAGCTATCTTGGGAAGTTCTCAAAGTCATGGTTAGGACACCAGTCAAGACTTATTAAGGTAACTCCTCAACTTTCATGGATTTTTAGCCCTATGAGCCATCAGGCTCTTTTTCTTTTAGAAAAAGGAGGACTAGCTAGCCAATACCTTCTCTAGGATATTACATATACTTGTGTCATTTTAGAAAAGGACAATTGGCATGAACATGCCATGTAGACGTTAGAAAAGGCTGCTTTGGATTCATTCATTTGATAATCCATTGAGTACTCAGAGTGAGAAAAGAGTTAATACCAGGGTATTAATTGTTTCTTAGATGTTCATTTCGCAGATCGGAGGTAGACTTTATACCCTAGGGAATAGTTGGTTAATTGTTTCATCTACATTACCCTCAGCAAAGTTCTTTCTAATGCCATTTCCAGATATTTTTATTGAGCTGAATCTAGAAAATCAAATATATTTCACCAATTTCAGTTAAAAGTCCAATTATCCTACTTTAGTCAGCGGAAGGGAAAGACTCAGAGAACTTCTGGCCTTCATAAGAATGGTGAGATGGCATCTGGAATTATGACTTCTTGTAATTCAGACCTTGAATTGGAGTCTTATTTGCCCAACCCATGAGAACATTACAAACTCTTTGAAGAGCCAGCAACAGGGAAGCAAATTAATTTTTGGTTGCATAACGAAGCATGCTAGCTTGGTGCTGGAAATCAGGTTTTTACAGTGTTGGCTTCATTCAGCTGGAACTTGAGAGCTTCATATGTTTAAGTTCCCACTTGAGTGCCCTCTGGCATTACAACAACTCCCCATGACAATCAGATCTCATATGTCTGATGCAATGCTCTAGCCTTGACTTGGACTACAAAACTTTCTTGCTCATTTTAGTTTAATTTTTTTTATTTTTTATTTTATTTGGTTTGTCAATTGCTTACAACATAATAGGTACAAGTAAAAACATAGTTATGAATACATGGATACAAATAAGAAAAATAAAAGAAACAATAGGACAGGGACAGTAGGCACATTGGTGCGCTTATGCACGCCCCCTACAGACCTTTAGGAAGGGGGTGAGGTCAATAGTAGAAAGTCTAAGGTTGAAGTTTTTGGGGTTTTGGGGAAGAAACCCACAGAGTCAGGTAGAGTATTCCAGACATTGATCACTCTGTTGTTTGAAGTTCGTATTTCCTGCAATCAAGTTTGGTGCAATTAACCTTGAGTTTGTATCTATTGTTTGCTTGTGTTGTTATGGTTAAAGCTGAAGTATTCATTGACAGGTAGAACATTGCAATGTATGATTTTATACACTAAGATCGGATCGAAGGCAGCGTAGTTGTAGGTTTTTCTAGGTCTAGAATTTCAGTCTGGCGGCATAAGGTAATTCTACAATGAGTAGAGGAGTGGAGAACTCTTCTTGTGAAATATTTCTGGACTTTCTCAACTGTGTTAATATCAGACACATAATGTGGGTTCCGGACTGATGAGTTTTATTCGAGTGTTGGTCTAGCAAATGTTTTGTATGCTCCAGTTATTAGTGTAATATTACAGAGAAAAAGCTATGTAAGATTAGGTTAACTAAACTCTTAATGCCTTTTTGGCTATGTAGTTACAGTGGGCTCTAGCACTTAGATCATTAGAGATGAGTACTCAGGTCCTTGACAAAATTTGGATCATGAACAAGTTCTTGACTATTCAGCCTGTATTTTTATTTTCTGATTTTTTTTGCCAATATGTAAGGCACAGCTTTTGTTTTGTTGAGATTTTGAAGTTGCCATTTGTTTGACCATTCTGATTACATAGTCGAGGTCTTTTTGAAGGTAGTAGTATTGTATGTAGTGTTGAAAAGCTTTACATCGTCAGCGAAGAGGACGCAGTTGCTCTAATATGATCACAGAGGTCATTTATGTAGAGTATGGAGAGAGTTGGTCCTAGAACACTGCCTTGGGGGACACCACTGTTGACAGGTACAGAATTTGTTAGGACACTCCCAATTTCGACCATTTGTTGTCTGTTTGACAGGAATGCTTCTATCCAATTATGCAGGTGTCCAGAGATACCAATAAAGTTTTAGTTTTAGGAGTAGTTTGTCATGTACCACTGAATCAAAGACTTTAAGGCTAGGTCCTACTGGCAACGGATGCAAATGTATGCAAAAAGGACACAGTGGCCGAAGCAAAATTTCGGGGTGCTCCATCCATTGTCATCAGTCCAAAAAGTGGCAAAATTTGCATAACAGAATGGAAAAGAAAGGAAAAGAACGGACAGGGGTAGGATGTAGTGGGGATGGTTAAACGGATGTCCATAGGAAGCCTAGAGGATGTATATAGGATGCAAACCATTCACTGCTCTCCTTTCTATTTCCGTGCTACTAACGCTGTATAGACATTCCATGTACCTTTTGTTTCCGCCTCTTTCCGTTTACAGCTTGCTAGCGGATGTGAGCTGAGGGGATGCCCAGAGGATGCAGAGAGGATACAGTGGACATTTAACGGTATGAATAAACGGACATAGAACGTTTGTTGCTCGTATGTCACGGATTTACATCGTACACAGCGGAAAGTTCATCCGTTTACAAAGTTTTGTGTGGCTCAAAACTTCTTGAGCGAATGAAATCTCAGTGGATGGATGCTCAAAGGATAGAGCGTATGAAACACGTATGCAATGAGTACACAATAACAACGTTTTACATCCTCTTTGCATCCGTTGGTGCAGTGGGACAGGGGCTTTACAGAAGGTGCCAGTGGAAAGTTTCTATTGATCTCAGTTTGTTAGATTAATGACTTTTCAATTGCTAATGAACTGGCTCTACCTAGAGCAGTGGTATACATGTAGCAGAGGGACTTCTTTGCTCGACTCCTCGCATTTTTAAACATCATAAAGGCTTTCTTTCACTTGACTGAACGTTAAAAAGCCCAACACATGATATCAAATCTAGCCAAACATCTAATAGCCAATGTACAGTACCTGGTTTATAGTTCATTCCAAATTTACAATGGATAAACATGTCAAAGAAATACAGCCATATAATCACTAATTAATTGCTTAAAAACCTCCAATATTTGATGGTATGTAGCCAGTTCTGTTCCAGTTAACTAAGACAGAAAGCATGGAGCCTCTCTTATTTCTTTGGTTTGCCAGCCTGGTTAAACAAAGACAGGAAGATCCTGAGGTAAAAATTTCTAGAATTTCTAGACAACTTCAAACTCTTGATGCTCTTTGAAATGAGATATGAAGGAGCTGATTATCTACTCTTTTCTTCTGCTGCCTTTCCTTCCCTTCCCATCTTTGGGGTATTGCAAGTACCTTTGGCATCATTTTTCCCTATTAACTACAATTCCCTGTCATAGCCAATGTGGAACATTGCAACTAGCAGATTTAGAACAATCCAAGATTTCAAGCCCTTGTGAAATAATCGTTCCAAACTTGGTACTACAATTTTCCAGCTTAGTATCCCTTCCTATTTTACTAACAACTTGGCAAAGATGTGGAAAGAGAAAATATGTATATTACATACAATATAATAAAACCAACATATACCCTACAAACTAGACTGTTAAATTGCATTCAACTGAGTCACAACATTTCTTCATATAGACCAATGATTCTGGGGTCCTTGGTGCTTGCTGAGCTTGGTGATTTCCTTGCAGATATTTCATTCCAAACTAGGTAATGACGATGTTACCTATTTTGAAATAAAATGTCAGTAGAAAAACCCCATCAAGCTCAGAGAGAACCTCACAGTTCAATCCTGAGCTACACATGTTCTCTTCTGTTGAGACCAGTGTTTTTCAATTTGGCAGATTTAAGATGGATGAGCTTCAAATGCCAGAATTCCCCAGCTACCATGCTAAAAAGCTCAATGTTAAGTGAAAAAATTCTGGGACTAAATGCTAGGATGTTCTATTTGCACAACACCTTCTTCCATGTTCTACATCCAAACCTCTGTCAATGTTTTAGCATAGTGGTTCCATTTCTCTAGCAATTGGCTGTATGTACCCTGTTGTATTCCCACTGCCTTCAATTTATATCAGAGGAAAGATACATAGAGTTATAGAAGTGACATTACCTTTTTTACAAAAATAAATGTAAGACAATGGAAATGGGAGTTCCAACAATGACATGGATTAACTTTCTCATTTTCAGATTAACTTTCAGTTCTTGATTATCCTTTAAAATCCACTTCTTAATTACATCGCTAATTGCAGCATAATTAAGTTCTTAAGGTTCTTATTAACACTGCTTCTGAGAAACCTAGTAAAAAAGAAGTTGAAGGTAAAAAGATATTCCAATGGGGAGAATTTCTATGAAGTTAGTTACATCTACAAGACAAATGTCTAGAAAAAAAAATCAATAAAACAATCGTGGAATATAGCCAAGCTAACAAGCATTTACACATAATTATTTTAAAATTTTATTTGCTTGACAGTTGGGGAAAATGCATGTTGTAAGTCATATTTTCAGTGACAATACAATTTCAAACATAAAAGAAAAATCACTATTTTGTCTCAATGCTTCAGAATTAAGCAATATTCTGATATTCATTTTCTTGACCAAATCCCTTTCCTTGAAATTCTATTTCAATAGATGATGGCATGAAAAAAGCTAGACCTCACAGTTAAGATTTTTGGGAAATGTATTGCTCATTTTAGCTCCATCACCAGTCTGCTTTTGAGAGAAATAGTTTTGTGACTGGAGTTTCTTACCACAACAATGATTTAATGAGCAGAAAATATTCCCCCTTGATAGAGCCAACATGAGACATTCACTTTGTGTCCAATAAAAGTGAAAACTCTCTTCTCCTTGTTCTTTCTGTCCATCCAAAACAATTTGCATGAATATCCGTAGAAGGGGTGGAAGCTGAAGAGTTTGGAGGCTCATTTAAAATTTCTTTTCAGTTGTCATCCTTGAAAAGCAATTGTTAATTTCAGTGCTGGCACTCATCCTCAATTAGATCACATTTTCTATTACCTGCCTACAGGGAACAATAGCTATGCAAAAGAGCAAATATATCACATTAGAGCATCTGGAAATTTATCTTCTTTGAAGTGATGAGAACAATAAACAAAGAACTAATTTGTTATTGCTTATGGGAGACTGATCACAAAGGAACACTGGGCAGTAGGGTATTTCAATAAGATCCTGAGCCCCATCATACAATCTATCATATTTTTTAAAATAATATGCTGTCTCTTCTGCTTTATACCACCTAAAGCAAGGGTGAAAAACTCAAGGCCGGATCTGGCCCATGGGCTGCTTAGATCTGGCCTGCGGAGCCACCTTAGAAACAGTGAAGGACCGGCCCATGGTGCCTCTGCCAGAGAAAGCAATGCCCTCCTTCAGCCCTCTTCCAACAAAATGGAGCCTGGGGGAGGCCATATGTAGGATGCCTGGGCTCCATTTTCAGCTGCAATGGCTTCCTGCAGCCCCCTGCCAGTGAAAATGGAGCCCAGGGAGGCTGCATGTGGCCCACCTGGGTTCTATTTTCAGCTGCAATGGCCTCTTGCAACCTTCTGCCAGAGAAAACTGAGCCCCCTGAGTTGAGCTCTGACTTTGCTGGCAGAGGGCTGCAGGAGGCCTTCATGAAGCCTCGATGAGTGATGTTGAGCTGTCCATGTTCCCTGCTCCCCCAAGATCAAACACAATCTGATGCAGCCCTCAATGAAATCACATTTGATACCCCTGACAATGTAAACTATGCTGTTATTTTATGGCTGAATCGAATATCTTAAAAGATCAGACCTTTCATATTTGGACATTATGCTCCTAAAGATGAAGTTAAGGATTTTAAATTCAGCTCAGCTTCATCTATGGAGATTGTTATGTACCAGCATAGTCCTCTTTCCAGTCCAAGGTTCAGGCAGGAGTTTGAAGCCACTGTTTATTAGCTGGTTGGTCTGACAGCTGCAATATAAAAAAGGCTGTCAGAACATGTCAGCTGTTGCCCACCACCACATGCAAACTCGTTAACTAGTGGCAGCCATGGGTAACCAGTAATAAACATTTGTTAAGTGTTAAAAGGTTGGCTTCAATTTACTGACACCACCAATTTAACACTGGCGATGAAGGTGGGATCGCTCTAAGCATAGTCCAATCAACAGAGACATGGTTGCTCAAAGAAAAAATTTTCTCTTCACAAATGCCTCACGATGACATCCATGCCATTTTTTCCATGTTTTCATCTGACTTCTGAAACTTGGGAATCTTATATTAACCGATTTGACTGTTTTCTCATGCTGCTGACTTGTTAGAAATACCCAGCCAAAGAAAAAAAGCTTATTTTTTGAGCTTTTGCGGCGCAACAGTTTTTGACACTGCAACCGTTCTGCTGACCCCTCAAATTGTCTTGGAAAAACCTACAAGACATTTTGAGCAACCATTTCTCCCCAAAACCATTGCACATAGCAATATGTCTGGCTTTCAGAAGGAGAGACCAAGCTGAAGGAGAGACCATTAGTTCTTACATGACTGTTCTTCAAACCACTGCTTTACATTGTAGGTCCACTGTTTTACATTGTAGGTTCAGAGACCTTGATGACATGTTACTTGATCAGTTAGTTTATGGCATACATAATCTATGATTGCAGCATTATCTCCTAGATAGATCCGATCTCACATTAAAAGTAGCCATTGAAGAATCACTAACTGCTGAGCAATCCACACTCTCAGCTGCTGAGATTCAAAACTTTAATCCTCATACCATAAATCCTGCTGCTGCTAAAGCATCCGTCCATTCTGAGGACGTTGTATCTGAGGTATCATAAACAAAGAAGATATTCATAGACTCAAGGGTCAGCAGACTCAAAAAAAAAAAACAGAATTGGGTTCCAACCAACAAACCAACACAGTCACAGCTATCCTGTTTAAGTTGTGGTGGTAATCATTTGAGGGCAAATTGCCGGTTTAGGAACATTTTTGTTTGAAATATCAACATAAGGGACATTTGCAAAGCTGGAAGAAATCAAACTCAAACTCAAACTCCTCATTATCAATCACAGCAGTGAATACATACTCAATCAGAAGAATGTTTTACCATCGCCAGGGCTTGTCATGCCTCTAAATCATTTTTCTGTTATTCTTGCAAACTTTGTTCTAACGAAATTTATGTTACTGTTTTTGTAGAAGGAAAACCATTTTCCATGGAGGTAGATACTGGATCGTCCCTCTCCATTGTATCCTGGAGCAGCTTAAAATGCCTGGTTCCTGCCATCGCTAAAAAACAATTGAAACCCTGCCAAATATCATTCAAGGAGTATCAAGGTAATTCCATTCCTGTCATAGGGTCTGGCAGGTTTTCTGTTAAGTTCAAGGACTTTAGGGGGCGCCTTTCCCTTATAGCCGTGGAAGGCAACCTGCCCAGCCTTCTGGGTTTAGATTGGTTCTCTGCCCTGGGCCTGCAAGTAGCTGGTATTCATTCCATACAAAGCCAAGACATAGGAAATGGGTTAAATGAGTTTGCTGACGTATTTAGCGAACAATTGGGGAAATACAATGGCACCCAATTTCCTTCAGTTTGGCACCTATTCGTCTCAAGCCTCGAAGGGTTTCTTTTGCCTTGCGAGCAAAAGTGTATGCAGAGTTAGATAAATTAATTTCTCAAGGGATTTTAAGCCTGTCGATTTCTCAAGGTGGGAAACTCCTATTGTTATCCCACTAAAGAAGGATGAGTCTATTCACCTGTGCGCCGACTACTGGACTACATTGATCTGAACGCCTATCCGGTGCCAGTTATCCAATACTTATTACACTCTTTGGGAAAGGAATGTATTTTTGCAAAGTTAGATATGGCCCAGGTGTATCAACAGCTCCCCATGTACAATAAGGCAGCCGAAGCCCAAACTATTGTTACTCACTGGGGAGCCTTTAAAAGTACATGTTTGCAATTCAGCATAAGCACTCCACCAAGTATTTTTCAGAGCATCATAGAATGCCTTCTTGAAGGCATGGATGGCATTGTCCCCTATTTCAGTGGTGTCCTTATTTCCGCCAACAACTGCAACAAACTTATCACACATCTAAGGAAAATACTGTCCTGTTTCCAAAAAGCCGGATTAAAATTAAAGAAAAATAAATGCAAATTTGCCATTCCTCAGGTGGATTTCCTAGGGTACTACATTGATGCTACCGGAATCCACCCTGTTGAATCAAAAGTTAAAGCCATCAAGGAAGCCCCAACCCTTACCTGCAAGACTGAGTTGCAAGATTTTTTAGGACTTCTTAATTTTATAGTTCCTTTTTACCGCACAAAGCATAAGTGCTGAGACGCTCCATAGACTTTTGGATGCTCAGACACCTTGGGTTTGGGGCCAAAAGGAAGTTAACTCTTTCAAAGCTGTCAAGGCATTACTGTCATCTGATAGTGTTTTAGTTCAATTTAACTGCGAGCTTCCAATTGTCCTTGTGCGTGATGCTTCTCCATTTGGCATTTGACAGTCCTTAGCCACAAAATTCCTAATGGACATGAGGCACCTATCGCATATTTCTCAAGGACTTTGTTGAGCACAGACAGAAATTACAGCCAATTAGACAGAGAGGCCCTCGCTGTTGCAGCTGCTGTAAAAAAATTCCATGAAATTCTATATGGGCATTGTTTTGAAGTGATAACTGACCACAAACCCTTATTGGGACTTTTAGCAGGTAATCAGCAAACCCCTACCATCCTTTCACTTCACATGACTCATTGGTCCTTGTTCTTATCAGCCTATTCCTACACATTAACTTATCGAGCCAGCAAACTGATAAGTCATGCCGATGCATTGAGTCACTGCCCCCTTCCAGTACAAGTCAAAGACCCCTCTACAACATCAATGGTCCTTTTAATTGAAGACAACCAGTTGCTCATTACAGCACATGACATTGCTCATTTTTTCTCTAAAGAGAGGTAATCTCTAAAGTATTGGCCTGGGTGAGGAAGGGGTGGCCAAAGGAGACATTGGTATCTACATTCATTCCATACAAAGCTAAACAACATGAATTGTCTACCCAAATGGGCTGTCTACTATGGGGGTTTAGGGTAGTAGTGCCCTGTAGATTGAGACCTCGGGTTTTGGAAAATCTACATGAAGGGCATCCCGGGGCAGCCAAGATGAAAGCTATAGCTAGAAGCTATGTATGGTGGCCTGGTTTAGACATGGAAATAACAGAAGCAGTTGGGGCCTGCCAGGCTTGTCAATTATCAAGACCTGCACCACCCATGGCCACTCCTTTTGAATGGGAATCGGTGAGATCCCCTGGTTGAGAGCGCACATCAATTTGGCTGGCCCCTTTAAGGAGCATACATATTTAATAATTGTGGATTCATATTCTAAATGGGTGGAACTCACACTCATGCACTCTGTAACATCAGAGGCTGTAATAAAATCATTGATGAGGTTATTCACAACACATGGGCTATTCTATGTGTTGGTGTCTGATAATGGGCCCTAATTTACATCCAATACATTTGAAATATTCTTAGCAAAAATGGGCATCCAACATGCCTTGGTTGCGCCATATCACCTGGTGTCGAATGGCCAGGCTGAGAGAGAAATTAGGTCTGCCAAAGAGACCCTAGGGAGGGTGGAGGGGGACAATTGGCATGCAAAACTAGTCAAGTACCTTTTAATTCAGCAATCAATACCAAGAGCAGCCACAAACCGTTCCCCGGCAGAACTTCTGATGGGTCAGCATTTGCGGACAAGCCTTGACAGGCTACACCTGAGTTTCACCCTGACCTGTTCATTAGATTCCTCCAGCAAGTTTAGAGTTTTCAAACTGTACAACCCAGTTTATGCAAGGAATTTTGCAGGGGACCCTTTATGGGTACCAGGGGAAGATAATTGCTGTCACGGGCCCAAAGTCCTATAGAGGTAGGCTATCGGATGGCAGAATATGAGAGTGTCACATCAATCAATTACAAGATTGATGGAGTTCATCCACAGATCACCGACCCAATGACAACCGACAAGATGGCAACTGACTGTCGAACTTGGAAACTGACAATTCTGAATCCAAACCAATGACTGCTGAGCCTCAGCACGAGGAGAACCTACCTTCTGATGCTTCTCCAATACAGCAAGAGTATCCTACATCCACATGTCCCGAGACACCTCTGCAGGAGACAGCTGGTTTTACAACTGAACCTCTTCCATTGACTTTACCAACCAAACCATGTAGGTCAGGGTGGCTCAGGCGATGCCCCGCCTACTTATGTTTTTAACTGGGAGAAAGGGGTGTTATATACCAGCTTGGTCTTCTTTCCAGTCTGAGGTTCAGGCGGGAGTTTGAAGCCACTGTTCATTGGCTGGCCAGTCTGACAGCTGCAATATAAAAGGGGCTGTAAGAATGCGTAACCAGTTATATTCAATAAATGTTTGTTAACTGTTGAAAGGTTGCCTTCAATTTACTGATGCTGCCAGTTTAACAAAGATGGTCATGTAGATGTGATCTTCACTGTCTTCTAGACGGTTTTGTTCAATGGGTTTTTAGAAAGTCTACATCCACCATGAGTAAATCTTGATGGCCATGATCTTTCAATGAAGGACCCTCCCACTTTTCATGCACATCACATCTTTGGAGTATTCATGTGCTCAGTATAATTCTTATACTTAGATCTTAATGTTGTTACATTTTCCAAGTTTATGTTAGTAATCCCTGCAATTGCTTGAGGCTACTTCAGGAACTGTCTCACCCCACTGGAACTGACCTGGCCCCACCTGCACAAACAGAAGAAGCATACTTTGAGTACCATTGGTCAAAGGATCCTGGCTGGCAGGGTGCACTAGAAGGGGACTATATAGCTCCTATCCAATGGAACATCTTACTGCCTGAAGGAGATCGACTCTCACCCTTCTGTGCTTCCTCAGGATCCTGAAGTCCTGACTCTGCCAGATGGCCTAATGTGGGAGCATCTCATTGGAGATGGTTGATGGATTAAAAGGGAATAGCACTAGCACTTAGCTTATGTAGCACCTGATAATGCTTTACAGTCCTCTCAGATTACACAGGGGTGGGCTTCAAAAATATTAGCAAAGGGTTCTCTGCCCAGTTGCTGGGTGATCGTGGCCATGGGGGCTTGATCTAGTTGGCTTCCTGAACCATGGCATGGGGGGCATTTTTGCCCTCCCTTGCCTCCAGAGGTTTCCTCAAGCCTCTGGGGAAAACAGCCTCCCTGGGCTCCAGAAGCTCTCTGGAAGCCAGAAATGGGCCCAGTTCTGGCCTTCTCAAACTTCTAGGAGGCCTTTTTTGCCCTCCCCAAGCCTCTGTGCATGCCCTGCACCTACCCGCATCCAAAATGGGCCATGTGGGAGCTCCTGGGAGAGGTGGAGTGGGGTGAGCGGGGCCAGCCAGGAGTGGGATGTGGGGGTTCTCCAAACTGCACAGAATCTTAGCTAGGGGCTCTCCCAAATCCCTGTGAACTCCCTGCAGTCCATCCCTGGATTACAGAGTCAGCCTATTGCCCTCAACAATTTGAGTCCTCCTTTTACTGACCTCAGAAGGATGTAGGACTGAATCAATCTTGAGCTAGTCAGAATCGAACTGCTGGTAGTGAGCAGAGTCAGCCTGCGGTACTGCATTGTAATTACTGTGCCACCATGACAATCCTATCCAACCCCCCCCCCCCCCCCCNCCCCCCCCCCCCCATATTTTGATTGAGATTTCTATTTTTATTCTTTTAAAGATATTTATTTGTTAAGTTCTTTTAATGTTTTAATGTTGGAACACAGAATTTTTGTGATGAGATGGGTAGCAAATAAATTAAGAAAACAAACAAACAAATAAAATTATTGGTGGGTTAGTTTATACCTTAAATTCTTTTTCCTGGAATGGTTATAATTATATGTATTTTTTTTACTGGTCTATATCCAAAATAAAATTTGATTGACTGGCTGTATGATCGTTGGAGAGAAGCAGAGTAGAATATTGAAGAAATTATTGTTGGCTATAAGGCAAGGAAGGAGGCGCTCTGTACCAAGACACTTTCCCCCCTTCTTTTGGCTTATTCATAGTTTAGCTGAAGAAACCTGATGGATGCTTGAGGATAGGCATTATGAACGTGAATAGCCATTGGTGAAGCAGGGGACCAATAAGTACTTTCCTCTCCTGTCTTGTTTATGGTATCTTTGAAGCAGTTGCAAATACTCATTTACTCCTCTGACATAGAAATCTCAGAAAAGAGCTATGAAAATTGCTTTGCTTCTGCTTGCTAAGTTTGTATGTCAATGGATCTAAAATTCTTCCAGCTGAAACATGCTACCCACCCAACTCCTGGATAGATATTTCAATACTTCTCCAGATTTGACATCACAATAAATCTGAGGACAACGATGTTACATTGCCTCCAACAGAAGTCTGAAGAGTGGGGTGGCAATATCTTGGGTGTAAGAGGAAGTTGATCATATTTGGAAGTTCTTCTTAATTTGTTTATTATATAATGTGTTAAAAATAATAATATAATGTTCAAGGGTGGGATTCAAATTTTTTAACAACTGGTTCTGTGGTTGTGGCTTAGTTGGTGGCTGTGGCTTGGTGGTCATGTGACTGGGTGGACGTGACTTGGTGGTCATGTTATTGGCTGGGCGTGGCCAACTCACATCAAGTCATGTATCTCCTTATCTCGCCTCTCATGACTGTGGGGATGCTGCAGTTGTAAGTGTGAAAAATAATATAAGTCACTTTTTTGGGGTGCCATTGTAACTTTGGTCACTTCACACAATCCAAGTACCAGCAAAAGAGGGGAAAAAAACTCCAGAGACGTTCCTGAGACAGGAAGTCTAGTCCTGCCAAGAATGTAATAAGAGTTAATGGAGAGGAAGTTTCTGTAAGCAACACCAGAATGTTTCCTTCCTGCCTTCCTTACAGGATTAGGCCAGTAATTTCTTCTAGCAACTGGTTCTCCAAACTGCTTAGAATGTTAACAACCGGCTCTAATGAATAGGTGCGAACTGGTAGAATCCCACCCCAGTCATGTTACAGTTAACCAAGGGATCTGATGCTCCAGTTAACCTCTTGATTTTAGAAGCTGAATTAGGGTTCTCCCCTTCCCTTATTCTTGGCCACATATTTTGGGTTTCCTAAGAATGGACTCCCAGCAATATCTGGAAGACTACAAGCTGTCCCATCTGTGCCATAACACACCTTCCCAAAGTCTGAGCTTTTGAGATCTGCATAGGAGGAGGAGATGTAGGAATCTTAATAAATCAATCCATTTGTTAAAGACACCAAATGCCTTTCTAGGCCAAGTGTCTATGGGGATTCTCAATCATCTGGATCATAGTTGTCCCAAGGGTCTTTTTCAAGCAGCAACTGGACATTCAGGGTTTTCTTTGAAGACGTTTTCACTTCTCATCCAAGAAGCTTCTTCAGCTCTGACTGGATGGTGGGGAATGGTAGGATTTATATTCCTTGCAGACAGCTGGTCATTTGCATCCTTTTAGAGGGTCGTTAAGGTCACTTGGAGGTTTATTTGTGTCCTCAGAATCATCTGAGTGGTGCAAATGGGTGTGGAGCCTTCTTGTAACTATTGAAACAAATGTTGTAGACTGGAGATAGATGATGTTGTATCCCTCCCTTCTGTTCAGAGGGGGCTGTTCAATTTTGACATAAATGGCCTCTTTAACCTGTTTTTCAAACCAGCAATCCTCTCTGTCCTAAATATGGGCTTTGCTGTCTTCAAAAGGTGTCCTTTGTCTTTTAAATGCAGGTGGACTGCTGAATCTAGTCCTGATGGGTGTGTTCTCCTATGCTGGGCCATGTGCTTATGAAGTGGTGGTTTTGTTTTCCCAATGTACAGATCTTTCTAGGCAAAGACAACATAATAATGGATCAACCCCAAAATAAATGCATCTGAATGCTTTGGTTCAATTCTAAGCAAAGGCCTCAGTATTCCTGCCTCTGTTTTATTTTTACAGACTTGAAGAAAAAAGAGTTAGTCAATTAATTCTAATACCTAGTTGTAAATTGCATTTCAGATCCAATCAAGGTCTACAGAGAAGAAATTAACACCATTTCCTCACCAAATTCAACTGGACAATTTAGTTGATGTCACTTTCTTCCAATCTCCAAAAACTCTGTGGCTTTCTCTCCAGTTAATTGAATGCTGATTAGATCAGGGTTTTTTGATCCCTGTTTGTTTAGTGCTGGATGGAAATCAAGAGCAGAAATGCATACAGAGGGAATGACCTGGCTTCCTCAATTGGTTTGTCTTTGTGGAGGGAAAAAGCAACCTATCCTATTGCTTAGTTTCATTAAAAAGGGTGCTCATCTACTGACAATTCATCTCAAGGATTGTTCAAAGGCATTCTAGTAATATTCTTGCATTTGGGGCCCAAGGCATCTGCAGAATTCAATGCTTTTGTCAAAATGACAAAAGTGGCATTCCCAAAATATTTTGACTCTTGAAACAACTAACAAATGGCTTTCTCCATCTTTTCTCACCCCACACCCTATGAACCATTCATTTCTGCATTAGCTGTTTGTAGACACAAAGGTTATATGATGATGCTTTCTTTTTAGATTGTTGTGGTTGTATTACGTGTGTATAATGGAGAACTCTCACAAGCATCTTCCTTTTCTGGTGGTAAAAAAGAGCAATAAGAAAAAATCATTTTCCACTTTTCTCACAATGTTCGAAACCAGCCCTTTCTGCAATAATAGTAGAGGTGTATATAAGATATGGCCACAAAGGACTTCCAAGTCAGTCCAACTGTAATTTCTCTGAAGATTGGCTGCTGTTGTAGTGGATTTTGACAGTTGTTGATGGCAAGCTGCAATTATAATCAATCTGCATATTGGTAAATCAAAGCAAATCTTCTGAAACCCTAAGTCATGAATCCATTTCATAGCCAATTCAACATTTTAAAAATGTATTTATTTGTAATCATCAACTAAAATAATATTTATTTTATTTTTTTATTTAATTTGTCAATCGTTTACAAGATAATAGGTATAAGTATAAACATGAGTAAGAATAAGAAAATAGGTATGAATAAATGGAGACAATCAGACAGGGACGGTAGGCACAATGATGCACTTATGCACGCCCTTTCCAGACCTCTTAGGAATGGTGGATAAATAATGGTGGATAGTTTGAGATTAAAGGAATGGGGGGTTAAAGGATTTAACAACAGAGTCAGGTAGTGCATTCCAGGCATTGACCACTCTGTTGCTGAAGTTGTACTTTCTGCAATCAAGTTTGGAGCAGTTAACATTGAGTTTGTATCTGTTGTGTGCTCTAGTATTGTTGTAGTTGAAGCTAAAGTAGTCATTGACTGGAAGGACATTGTAGCAGGTAATTTTGTGTGCTATGCTTAAGTCTAACCATAGGTGGCGTAGTTCAAGGTGGTTCAAGCCCAAAATCTCAAGCCTGGTGATATAGGGCAGGGGTCCCCAACCACCGGGCCCCAGTACCGGTCCGTGGATCATTTTGTACCGGGCCACAAAGAATGAATAATTGTGATTAAAATATATCTATAAATATGTTTTTGCCCTTTACTATTGGGGAAGAATTGATTTTGCCGGTCCTTGAAAAAGTGTTTCTGCGTGAAACTGGTCCCTGGTACAAAAAAGGTTGGGGACCACTGATATAGGGTATTCTGTTGCGAACAGAGGAGTGTATTCCTCAAAACCATTTGAGGAATAATAATGTTCAGTACATTGTGCTACATTTAATTACTTTTAATTTTGAGCCTTCAAAGCCTTTAGAGTTTTCTCCTCTGGATTTGTAGTTGCATTTTTTTCTACTCTGGAGAAATTGCTAGCAAAGCCAAATTTCTGAACTCAGAGCCTTTCAGAATACCAGTCTTTATTTATTGATTTATTGAATTTATATTGCTTCCCAGGGATGGGTTGCTGCTGGTATAACAACAAGTTCAGTGATCGCACGCTTTGCTGTGCGTGCGTGAACAACAATTCAAAAATCCTTACCTGCTATGTTACTTCCAATGAGTAACACAGCTCAGGAGCAGCAACCCGCTCTTCCCCACTGATCAGCTGGAATGATAAAGGTCAGTACAGCACAGGGGTGGACAAGCAGGTCCACATGATCATTAGAGTGAACCGATTCGCTCCCAGCTGCTCTTCGGAGCTAGGGGTTTGTCCGAACCAGTCTGAACCAGCAGAATCCCACTCCTGTTGCTGACTATTCGCCCATGACAACTCAAGGTGGCTTATAGAATATAAAACCACATTTAAAATAGCAAAACTGATAAACTAGTTACTCACTAGTTTCCTAGTGTTCTACTTTCTAGAGGAGAAAAACTTAGCAAACACCATTGTTGTCACAATAGTTTGGAAGTCCCCTTCAAACTGCTCGATTTAGAGAAGAGATTTTCAAATTATTGGGAGAATGGGACTCATATGAAATGTGATGGAAAAATGATGGGTGTGGGAGGGCAGGGAGAGGAGAGTATCTGGGCACCATGAATGAATGAATAATGAATGAATGAATAAATGAATGAATTATTTATTGGCCAAGTGTGATTAAACAAACACACAAGGAATTTTTCTTGGTGCAAGTGCTCTCAGTGTACATAAAAAGAAAAGATATATTCGTCAAAAATCATAAGGTACAACACATAATGATAGTCATAGGGTACAAATAGTCAATCAAATCATACTTGGAAACCGTAAATATAAATCATAAGGATACAAGGGACAAAGTTACAGTCATACAGTCACAAGTGGGAGGAGGTGGGTGATAAGGAGTGATGAGAAGATTAATAGTAATAGTAGTGCAGACTTTGTAATAGTTGAACGGTGTTGAGGGAATTATTTGTTTAACAGAGTGGTGGCTTTCGGGAAAAACTGCCCTTGTGTTTAGTTGTTCTGGTGTGCAGTGCTCTATAGCGTCGTTTTGAGGGTAGGAGTTGAAACCAGTGAGTCTAGCTGACCAATGTCTCCCACCTTGTACCAACTTATTACATGCTGGCGGACACCAAGCCACCCCCATTCCGAGGTGGCCCTGCAGTGTTGCTTAATGACCCATGTGATCACCAGTTACATAGTGACCACAGCAAGGCAGTTACATAATGACCACAATGACTTACATCCAACATTCCAGGCTCAATTGTCGTCGTAAGTCAAGCACTACCCATAATTTATTTGAAGTGATCACTGATAAAATTTATACCATATGGAGAAGGATACTGGCTCTGTTTTATGGATGAAGAAGGTTTGGATAGTACAACTAGGCTGACAAAATCAATTATTGTAAAGTTTTGTCTGTTTGACTGCTGTTAAAACTATGTGGAAATTTTATTTATCATTTCCATATTCTTGTAATTTTCCTCTCAAAAGCCCACTTATAGAATATGATATAGACAGAAAGTGGAATATGGACTATACAACTCGATCAGGGAAAAGCAATAAATGCAATCTACATAGACTTCTGTAAAGCCTTTGATTCAGTGGTACATGACAAACTACTCCTAAAAATAAATTTTATGGTATCTCTGGACACCTGCATAACTGGATAGAAGCATTCCTCTCAAACAGACAACAAATGGTCAAAATTGGGAGCATCCTAACAAATTCTGTACCTGTCAACAGTGGTGTCCCCCAAGGCAGTGTTCTAGGAGCAACTCTTTTCATACTCTACATTAATGACCTCTGTGATCATATCAAGAGCAACTGCGTTCTCTTCGCTGATGATATAAAGCTATTCAACACCACAATACTGCTACCTTCAAAAAGACCTTGACTATGTATCAGAATCGTCAAACCAATGGCAACTTCAAATCTCAACAAATAAATGCGCTGTCTTACATATTGGGAAAAAACAAACAAACAGAAAATAAAATACAGGCTGAATAGTCAAGACTTTGTTGATGATCCAAACTCTGTCAAGGATCTTGGAGTATTCATCTCAAATGATCTAAGTGCTAGAGCCCACTGTAACTACATAGCCAAAAAGGTGTTAAGAGTTGTTAACCTAATCTTACGTAGCTTTTTCTCCGGTAATATCACACTAATAACTAGAACATACAAAACATTTGCTAGACTAATACTCAAACAAAGCTCATCAGTCTGGAACCCAGACTGTAGAGTAGAGTTCTCTACTCCTCTACTCGTTGCAGAATACCTTATGCCACCAGACTCGAAATTCTAGACCTAGAAAACCTACAACTACGCCGCTTTCAGTCCAATCTAAGTATAGTATATAAAATCATACATTGCAATGTACATTTCACATGTTGTGAAAAGTTCCCAGGAATTTCTGGCTTATTCACAATGAAACTGTGGTTGAGTCTGTCCACGTGTTGTGAAATTAAGGAGATTTCATTGTGTCTCCTTGACTACTAGTTGGTGTTTGTGGATAGGCTCTGCTAGTCTTCTGCCTTTCTGTCTTACAAGTGGTTGTTCTAGTCCTTACACCATATGTATGTAGGTTTATATATGAAAGAGTGCAAATTATTATGGGACATTTAGCCAAATCAGCCAAAAAAGACCAAAACATGTTCTTCCAGCAGCTAACACCCAGATAAGCAGGGATTAACAGCAGATAAAACAATCAGGTAGAAAATATATATACATACATATGGTGTAAGGACTAATCAAAAAACTATCCACACAATGGCAGGGAAGCTATATACATATATATATATGTGGATATTTGGTTATTCGGGTTTTCTCCCATGTAAAATTGGAAGTATTTTGGCGATGTTTCAATGAAATCTCATTCGTCATCTTCAGGCTTGTTTCTTCGGCTTTGTGCTTCTCAGAGTAATGTGATTTGCAGCTGTGCTTTTAAAGTTGTAGCAACGTTTCAGCAGAATCTCATCTGCCATCATCAGGTTTCTGTATTGTGTTTGTCTGTGAGTCAGACTTTCACAGCCGTTTCAGTTTTAAATTTGGGGCTAGCTTATGCTGTGCCAGAATGGTTTTTTCTTCATCCTGATTGGTTGGGAGTCTTGGTCTGTGTTTATTGGTCTTGGAGTTTGCTGTATTCTGCTTGATTGGTGTTTCTAATATCTTCTGTCTGTTTTGTGGCTTTTTTTTGTCTTGACTGGCTGGAAACATTGTGTTCCTGCTTTTAGTGCAGCTTGGCTCCAAGTAAATGGACGGCTATCATTTGTTAGGAAGCTAGGTTTCATCTGAGTGCCTGGTTGGGGTGTGTTTGAGCTGGAGGTATCAGGGGGGAATCTGTTTGTGCCCATGTGTTTGCCTGGCTTGTGGCGTGGAGATTTTTTTGTTTGTGAGTGCAGGCTACCAAATAATTGACAGTCTGGTGGTCAGACTGTCACAATAGTCATCAGACGAACACAATACAGAAGCCTGATGATGGCAGATGAGATTCTGTCGATATGTTGCTCCAACTTTAAAAGCACAACTATGTGCTTTTACAAAGTTTCCACTTTTTCAATTTTTTCCTTGAACCTTCACTCAATATAATTTACTCCAGTCAAATCTTTGCTTAACTTTATGAAATTCTTCAATTTATAAACATTTTGGTAAGTCTCTTGGAAATCTTTTTTTGTAAGGTCCACATTATTAAAAAATATTCTGAATGTCCAAGTTAAGTGTTTTTGGGATATTGAGATTATTATTTCCAACATGGTAATGAAATACACTGAAAACTGTTGACTATCTATCCCAAAAAGTTTTGGCTAGAAATCTAGAAGTTCTCTGACCATGCCATATATATTTTAAAAGCTGGGCTTTTGTACTCCTATAATATTTCTTTAGGTCTATATTATCCTTCAAAACCGATAATAGAACCTAAGACTGAAAGCAAAGGTCTGCTATCTTTCTCAATCACTCTGCTTTATGCATTCTAAAAATAATTAAATAATTAAATATCTGCAAGATAAAAATAATTAAATTTTTAATACACCAAATAAGATATGCATGCAATCACAAAAATATTGAATCTTTGTCTCCCTTTAAATCTCCCTGCAGCTTTGCTTGGCTCCTGGACCAACACTTTGCATTTTTTCCCAACATTTTCACTGAATGTGGACAAGAAAAATATTCACCATCATAGATATGCTGAGAGTAGATTTGTGTTTCAGATGCAATATAGTATACTCTCAAAGAACCAGCAATCATTTTATCAACAGATGAAGGTTAGGTTCCTTTTTGCAATAATAGTGTATAAGATCTGACAGCACTCATATACACCAATATTACACATGAAGACCAGGGGCTTCTACAAAGGGAAGGGGCCATCAAGCAGGCAGGATACTAGGCACAAACATAGAATTGAAGACATCCTCTTTTCTTTGTGAATTATACATACAATAAATTAACAAGGGGAATCATTCAACTACGATATCTGACATCTTTAATTATTTTTGTCCCTTCTTTTATAGACAACTCTGTTAGACTTTGAATCACTTCATACATAGAATATTTTTCTCCTAATCTACCCATTCCTTGCTCAAATACGGATTCCTTTGTATGGCTCTTTTTGCTTGCTGGAACTTTAGAATTTTTCATACTTTTAGTTCCAAGTTTGCTTTTCTTACATAGGAACAGGGAAAAATAAAACGGCTAAATATCTGTTCATCTCTTGGCAACTGTATAACATAATCTGCTAATGGTTAAGCTAGTCAAATGATTACAATTCATGAAAATTAAACAGCATGGAAATGATTACCATGTTAGGGGACTTGGAAATTGGCTGATTCTCACAGAACCTTATGAAGCAGATTCTTGTTGTATCTCAAATACTGTAATCAGTTTAAATAAAATTAAATCCTAAAAGTGATTTCCAGTGAGTTGAACCATTCATTGTTCTTCTGTAACAACCCTTGGATTGCACTGAAAATTCAATCATGCAATGACATAAATGACATTCATCTTGATTATTATAAAAGTAAAAACTTTCTAAGAGAATCTACTCTTTTACTATACTTCAAACCCTTTCACACACTTTCTCTCTTGAAAGTGAAGCATCAAAGAATTCACAGATGTTTAACAGACATTGAAGTTTTTTAGTTTAGTCCTTTCTGTTTAACATCATACCAAGCTCTTGAAGAAGAGTTATGTTTCTGAGTATGCCAGTGATGATAAATGCTGGCTGAGTTTGTAAAAGTGGGAATTCACAAATCAAAACTGACCCAAATTGTCCTACCCTCTTCAGCAAACAGGGAGTATCAGTCATTTTGTGACATAGAATATAATAAATAAAGAATGTCACATTTGTTTTAAATAATATTGTATGAAACCATGAGACAATAACGCTTTAATTACGCACCAAGTAAAGCATCTGTTGAAATGTGCTTCATAAAGCAATATAACTGCTGCTTTTGAAAGAATAAAGCAAAACATCTTTACTACTTTGTTTAATGATGCTCCTATTTAGAAGCTGGGGAAGCACTATAAGAGAATCTTCCAACTGCTGCTATCCCAGAGGAAATTTTTAGAAGAATCTTACTGAATTGAATCATGATACTGCAGCACCCTGAAGCATTACATTGAGCCAAATGGCAGCTACTTCATTCTGTTGTAATTAGAATTAGAATTCTTTATTGGATAAACAAGGAATTTGTCTTGGTGCAAATGCTCTCAGTGTATATAAAAGAAAAGATACATTCGTCAAGAGTCAAGAATCATCAGGTACCACACTTAATAACAGTCATAAGGTACAATAAGCAATGGAATCACACTAAGAAACAGTCCATATAAATCATAAAGATACAAGCAACAAGTTACAGTCATACATTCACAAGTGGTAGGGGATGGGTGATAAGGAGTGATGAGAAGATTAATAGTAATAGTAGAACAATTTATACGCTCAAATCTATACTGTTTTAAAAAGGGCTCCAAATCCCATTTTTCCAGGGGCAATGTAGTAATACTTGAGATCTTTAATCATGTTAGTCATCGTGATGTAATGCAAGCCACAAATTGCCAGCTATAAAGTATATTCAGACAAGTAGACATTTATGACATCATGATAATAAATTAACAGCACCAAATCAAACAATTTGGGGGGAAATGAATGGAAAGACAGTGCTTCTGTTTTTGTAGCTTCTCGATTCATGAACAGTTTATTTTTATTTATGAATATTAAACTTCATTACATGTCTAGCCATATTTCTTGGCAATAAGTTCAGTTCAAATTAAATTAACATTTCCAAGAAAAAATTGATGAAGAACTAAATTTGAGGTTTAGTTATGGAAAATATTTTAGCAGGTTAAGAGTAATAATATCATTTCCAAACTTTGTATGATTTTGCCAGTTGAGAGTTTGCTTTTTTGAAAGAAATTTATTGAACATGAAATGTTTTATTCAGCAATAAAAATGAACTATTAACAGGGTTTCTTCACAAACCTCTTTTAAAGCAGCATGGAATATTTTTTCGAAGATATTCCAGAAGTTGTTTTCAAAAGGCAACTACACTTTCTTGTTTTTTTTCTTGAAAATGTTTCACTTTTCATCCAAGGAGAACTGAGGAAGCTTCTTGGATGAGAAATTAAATATTTTCAAGGAAAAAAGCAAGAAAGTCCAGTTGCCTTTTGAAAAGTATCTTTGGGACAACCATGACCTTGATTAAGAATCTCCGTAGATCTTTTTGTGAGATAATTATTTGTTTAGATTGATGTTAGGCTTCCAAATCAGCAATTAATAAATCACTGGCTTGGACGTCCGGTTTGAGCTTCTTCAGCGACAGCCCGAAACCTCGTCTCTCCGAGGCTTCAATCCATGTTCACTGCTGGAGCGCCCGAGCGCGCTTTGCGTTTCGGGCTAAGCCATCCTGTAGAGATGGTGAGAGGGGATTGCCTGAAGGGTTGAGGAGAGCCGCCATCTCTCCTCCCAGTTGGCCATTACTACCCTTTCCAAAGGCAGGTCTGCAGCGGTAGTCAGAAATGGCCACCACAAAGAACTCGACTGGAAAAGAATGTGCAGAAGAAAGATAAGACAGGAAAGTTTTGGTTGACCAGTCAAACAGCAAGAAGCAACAAATTAAGGTACCCTGGATTAAACTTAAAACATGTCACCAAGAAGACTTGAAGCTGCGAGAGAGGGAGAAGGGAAAAGGATTAGGTTTTTTTTCTTCCCTTCTTATACTGGATAGCTAAGAAACATAAGCAGAAATTAAAAAAAAAAATCCACTTTGACATTAAATAGGCATCTAATCTGAAAAATTTAAAAGGGTCAAAAGGGATAATAAAGATTTTCTGGACATTTAAAAAGTTTAAAAAGCTGGAAAGGTGAAAAAGGATAGAAGGGCAGGATCTGGAAAAATGGGGAGACTGCTGGAATTAAGGAATGCGAACTCATAATAAAAAGGATACTCACAGCGAAATTTTGTAACAAGATTCCTCAAAGATACATTTTAATGGAAACTTGGTAACAAAATAATAGAACCCCAGGAAGAATGAAAGTGGAAAACAGAAAGGCAATAGAAACAGCCTTGGATTATTTGAAATTTGTGATTTTTTGTTTTTGCATCTGGAATGACTAAAATTAAAATTAAAAGTTTTTAAAATGGTATCACTCTTAGAAGGAATTGAAAACGAACTTAAAAATGGAAAGAAGTGCACAAGAAGGGAAAGGTTCTTTGGCTTCGTGCTTCAATTCTTTTGAAATGGAGATCTGAACTATGAGAAGCAACAAGAAATGCTTGCAGAACAAGAAGTTGGGACAAGAGAAGAACCCATTTTAATGATCAATAATTTTAAGTGGGGGCACAAAAAAAAGGGGGAAAGAGAGTGAAAGGTTAGAGCTTAAAAAACAACCAAAAAGAAGTAAGGACAATTTGAATATAAGTACAATATTAGAAAGGCCAAGAAGACGGGGATACGGATGAGCAGAGTAAACAGAGAGCGAGGGGTGTTAGGGATAACATTGTTTACACCCTTTAATGGTTTAGTAAAATAATATAAACGTAATCTGATTATATGTTAAAGTGTCTTAGTAACTTTAGCATGTGGGAAAGTGATTAGGGAGTGGTTATGAAACTCCTAAAATAAGCAAGACGGCACCGTGCTTTGTCTCTGGCTTTGATTCCTGATTACTGCTTGGCAAGACGACATTGCTCGCACCGGAGAGGAACAAAGGACTGATTTGTAAGTGAACTGACCCAGGATTCTACATGGACTTGCTAACGAATATCCCCTGAATGGATGACTAAATGATTACATGACTTGAATGGTATTTTGACTATGCTATTTATGGAATAAACTATAATTGGATAACACAAGCGTATCTGTATTTTTACTGTTGTTAATAAACATACAAGTTAGCTTCACTCATTTATCTGTGTGCCTATCTGAACTTACGCTGCACATTCGTTGTTGCTTGTCTCCCTAACCCTGTTGGGGAACCCAGGCTTAACACGGTTATCGGGCCCAGAGGCTGCAAAGTCATTGTTAATAGGTAAAACAGATTTTATGTAAAAAGTGAGAGTTTGTGTTGTTATACATTACGAGTAACAGACAGCTTGTTTTATTAATTATAGTTCTATATATACAGATATGAAACATGGCACAAGTCTAATTCAAAGTTGTCCTTGTATCCAAGCTGATGCGAACAAACTATGTATCATGGTCTACCAAAATGTAGTGCTACTTCAACAAGAGAAGGTCTTGTGGAACATAAATTCGAAAAACCACAAACTAGAAGAATGGAATCCAGAGAATGACGGAAACAGACTAAAAGATAGAAGAATTTTTGCCATAAAATCAACAAGCCATTTGCATAAATTGGGTTAACAATTAACTGAATCAACAGCTTTTTATATCCACGGAGAAGACGAGCTCTCGGGTCGTTGGCAGAAAGCTAAGAGAATTTATGATCGAGATAATGTTGGTGCTCACATAAATTAACAACGGAAGCTTTTCAGGACGCATCTCCGAAAACAAATGGTGATATCTGAGTCATTTAAAAACTATGCAAAACATTTTTCATAGACTGCACGGAGAAAGAGCTTATTTCATCTGAATCTACAACAATCCTACATCATTCTTCTTTTCCCTTGATGAAAGTTATGATAAACTACGTAACTTCACTTGAATTTTGCAAAGGACAAAGGTTTAACTTTAACTGATATAACTGGCAGATTGATTGAAGAGGCCAAAGAAGGCTTGAAAGAGATGGAATTAAGGAGGATCCCAACCTCAAAAAGAAGATTGATCTCCTTCTGCATACGCAATTAAAAAGTGTTTTAATTGTGGAGAAGAGGACATTTGGCAGATGTTTTAAACAGCACAAGCGCCAGAACGCTGGCCAGAATACTAAAAAGTTCATCAAAATGAAAATAAAAATTTAGATTAGTCCATGCTATACTAACGGAGCTGTAAAAATAATTTATGGGTGGTTGACAGTGGAGCATCCCATTGTAACAAATGAATAACAAGAAATTTTATTAAAATGTCCAGAGTAGCAAGCAAATACGTTAGCCCAATGGCTGGAAACTGAAGCTAAAGGTCAGAGTATAGCATATTGTTTCTTTTATAAAGAGAATGTAAAAATGTTAATGTACCACAATTAAGTTTAAATTTAATTTCAGTTAGAATTTTGGTTAAAACAGAGATATGTTTGTGTACATTTTAGGGAATAATAGCATTAATTGAAAAGAAGCGATAGAGAATTATGCATCTTTAAGAGGTGAATTTATGTGGTTAAATGATGATGGTTTAAAAGGTGGCTAACACATTATGAAAATAAGAAAACCTAGACGAATGTTTCATGTTACATCGAAGGCTACGGCATTTAAATTTTAAAATGCTTTAAGAAACTGTGCAGTATCTAAGGAAAGCGTTGAAATCTGTATAAGTATTTGCAATGTAATGCTGTAATCAAAGTAAGAGCAGGGTTATACAGCTAATAGAGTTGATGATTTACTACTAAAGAGGCCTTTGAAAGAGTATTTCGTGATTTAATAGGTCCGAAAAACCAAGTGTAGGGAGGAGCTCGTACATACAAGTATAATGGACCACTATCTAGCTATGGTTTGCTATTTAATGAGAGCAAATGAAACATATCAAAATCTCTTTAATTGGATGAAATTTCGCAGAAAGAAAAACTAAAGAAGAATTAGTACTCCTTATGAACAGACTAAGGTACAGATTACAACAATAATAAATTCCAGAACAGACTAAGAATGTTAGGTATTCTAACATAAAATGTCTGCAACCATATAGCCAAATAATGCCTTTATAGAAGAGAAGAGGCCAAACCATTACAATCAATGGCACGAAACTATGATGTCTGATTCAGGATTACCTTGACAATTTATGGGGAGAAGCAATAACTGTGTGGTAATCATATATTACATAATGTTGTAATTCAAAACAGGTTGAATACCATTCACACTGTTGGCATGGTCAAAACCTATTTAAGTTACATGCCACATTTGGAAGCACCAGCAATGGCGTGCATAATCCCACACAACTTAGACACAAAGGACAGCATAGAGCTAAAAGTATTAATTTTTGTAGGATATACATCTAATCATAGATCTTACAGATTCTGCGGAACCAGTAGCATCTAGAGATTTACACCCAGTGCTAGCTGCAAAATTCTAGAACATGGTAGGATGGTAATAGTTGGAACAAGATGTAACATTATGCAAAGTATAAATGACCCACAAAAGGCATTAAAATCACGATTTAGTTATAAGAAGAGTCCAATTCAAGCGGGAAGTCCAGCAAGAGCACATAGACCAGAACAAGAGGAAATAGTTGATCAGGAAGAGTTTAAAATACCAGAACAATTAATGAGGATAAGTCCTCCTTGTAAGTCCTATAATACCTAGACTAATACAACGTATAACTAGACCCACCTGGACAGGTATCAGCAAAGTATAGTTTGCCAAGTAACTAAAGTTTCCTACTAATTAGATGAACTCAAAATGTATCTGCAAAGATCAGAGAATTTGCAAAAGCAATGGAAAAGATCTAATTCATTAAAGTAATGAAGTTTATGAAGATGCCAATACTCCAGGACAAAAATCCATTGGGTGCAATGGATATTTAAAATAAAACTGGAATGATGGGACTGTTACCCATAAAGCTGAGTTAGTAGGCTCAAGGGTTAATCAAACCTGCATTCTGATTACGAAAGTTTTTGCACCAAGCCTTAGAAGCACATGCTTAAGAGACAGCATTAGTGTGGGCAGCTAAGAAAACTATGTAATTAACCATTTAGATGTAGAAACTGCTTACTCTACAATGCACCCATTGCAGCACACTAGTAATATGTTAAGAAAACCAATTTGTAAAAAGAAAAATAAAGAAAATATGTTGGAAACCAAAAGAGTCATTTACGGACTGAAACATCTGGGTGAGTGGAACCAATATATTGGTGAAAGAGTTAAACAATATAGGTTTAAATCTGGTTTTGCCAGATCGCGTGTGTTTAAAAGAGAAATACTGGAACGGTGTCATTATTGTTTTATTTACAGATGAATTGCTGTTAATTACCAGACTAATAATTGAAGGTCATGAGGATATATTCATTATTAGCCAAGAGGTAAAGGTAAAACATTTAGGTAATTAAAAAATATCTAGGATTGACTATTACCAAACAAAAAATGGTTTAAGATATCTCAGGAGATAAAATTTGCCAATTAATTAAAACCGTATAAAATTGGAACTTTGCAACTGGCAAAGCTCCAATGAGTCAGGAAGTTTGCAAAATAATGATCAAAGTCCCAAATTTGATAAGGCCATATATCAATCTTTGATTGGTAGCTTATCATATATAAGCAATTGGTCGAGCCAGATATAGCTTATGTGAATATCACGCTGGCACGTTTTAATTCAGATCCACATCAATGTCATTGGCAAGCATTAAAGAGGATTGTAAGATATCTTAAAGGAACATGAACCATGCTTGTATATAGAACCAACGGGTGATTGAGTCTTAGTGCATATGCAGATGCAAGTTTGCAACTGATATAAACACTAGGAAACACACTCTGGATGGCTATATATATTTTGGTAAGACACGAATAGGGTGGACGAGTCAATCAGACAACAGCATATTAGCTTATCCACAATGGAAGCGGAATTTTTCATGTCTGTCGTTATTATGTACTGATTTGATTATGTACAAACAGTTATTGGTAGACATGGGAATAGCTGTACAAGATGCCATTATCAGTGTATGAGGATAACCAAGCAGCTATAAAATTAGCTACTAGTATTGCTGTAAAAACTAGATCAAAACAATACTGATCTAAGATACCTAAATGTAAGAGAATCAGTAAAAAATGGGCTAATTAAATTGGAATACTGCATGACAGAAGAAAACATTGCAGACCAATTTACAAAAGCACAAGGAGTAAGAAATTTACTGAGAGTTGTACAAATATGAATTAAAAATGTAAAGGGTTATAAATTATTATTTAACCTAAAAGGGGAGAATGTTAGGGATACATTGTTTGCACCCTAACTGGTTTAGGTAAATAATAAATAAGTAATCATGATTTATATGTTAAAGTGTCTGTAACTTTAACTGTGGGAAGTGATTAGGGAGTGGTTATAAAACTCCTTAAAATAGCAAGACGGCACCGTGCTTGCTCTCTGGCTTGATTCCTGATTACTGCTTGGAAGACTACATTGCTCGCACGGGAGAGAGAACAAAGGACTGATTTGTAAGTGAACTGACCAGGATTTCTACATGGACTTTGCTAACTGAATATCCCTGAAGGACTGACTAAATGATACATGACTATTGGACTGGTATTTTGACTATGCTATATTATGGAATAAACTATAATTGTGATAACACAAGCGTATTGCGTATTTTTACTGTATGTTAATAAACATACAAGCTTAGACTCACTCATTATCTGTGTGCCTATCTGACTTACCGCTGCACATTCTGTTTTGCTTGTCTCCCTAACCCTGGTTGGGGAACCCAGGCTTAACAAGGGGGTAAAAAGGGGAGGGAGAAGAAGAGGGTGAAGAAGGCAAAGAAAAGAAGTTGTAAAAGACAGAAACAAGAAATGGAGAAACAGGGAAAAATATAAGGATTGGAACCATAAGTTTGTTATAGAGATAATGGTGAAAATTTAATTGTAAAGGGGATTCTGCAAAGCTACATAAGATAGCATTGTTATATTATAAAATTATATTTTATTTATTTATATTAATAAATTATTATATATTATATTATTATTATTATATTAACATTTATGTTATAAATACTTATAAATAGAAATGATTTCAGAAGAATATTATGATAATAAAATATTTATTGTAATGTAGTGGGAGTTTTGCTAATAAATAAATGAATTAAAAATGATTGAGAGAATTAAAAGGGAACATTTTTAATTATTAGTAATGATTATAAAAATATAATAAGAATATGGGAAAAAAAGAATTAACCATGGAAAGTTTATGTGTTCCAAAGGAAGTATGATATTCAATGAAAGAAATGTTAAAGATGTTAAGACTTTAATGCATATTAGTGATAGAATTTAATTGGAATGGAATGTGTGTTTTATTTACATATTATATATTAATTTTTTCTTTTTAAGAATATAGTATCTATATTTAAGAACGTACCAAGCACAATCCGATTGGAAGTTATGTATTATATTGAATGCTACAATCTTAAAGCTATATATTGAAGCTTAAATAAGAGTTGAATGGATAAAATTAAAGGAATAAAGGTGTCATATCCTAATTGGTAACTACAGGGAAATTTTGCTTTATAAGAAAAGATATATCAAATTGTAACAAGACAGACAAAAGTATAAACCTAATTGGTAAAACAAAGTTGAGAAAATTAAAAGAGGGGGAAAACTATCTAGAAAATATGGAATAGAATATAAAAATGAATATGAAATTGAGTTTTGTGTCTGTATGAAGTAAAATAAGAGAGATAAAAGGTGCAATTCAGATATCAGTTCATGGGTAAACTGCTATAAAGACCAGAAGAACTTCATTAATTGTGACCTACCTCAAGAAAATATGGTATATGATTCTAAAATTAGAGCAAAACATATATTTCATCCCCTACCCCCCATCTCCTTTTAGCAATGCACGTGAAATAGGCCAATGGGTTAAAATATTGACTTGTTCCACAGCAGTTAATCACTATTTCTACTGGTAAAAAAGATTTACTGATTTGTTTGCTGGCTTATTAGAAAGATATCATGACAAGAAAAGCTTCTTCACTATCAGTTTAACAACTCAAGCAATTATCCCCAAACTCCATTGTTCTTGAAGACATGCAATTTATAAATCTCTGCATTGTAATTCTAACTAATGGTCAGTTTGTCACAGTTATCTTGGGAAGATTAAAAAAAATTAATTAACCATGATTATTGTGAAAACAATATATTAATTTCCAAGATAAGAATGGATTTGTCAAAAACAATTATTGTTAGATTAACCTTGTTTCTTGAGTGTTATTTAGGGGTTGTTGAACTTTAAATAGGAAGACTACAGTTGAAATTCCCATTTGATTATGGAATTTACTGGATAATTTTGGCCATTCTTTACCAACAGTCTCCTTCACAGGATTGTTCTAGGGATTTTTTTTTTTAAGATCGACCTTCTTCTCATTTTATGCTTCCAGAGAAAAAATGAACCATAACATCAATAAATGAAGTCAATGTGTTTTGATCAAAACATTTGACAAAATATGCCATTATATTCTGACTAGCAGTCTAGGTAAGTATGGACTGAATAGCATCTGTGTTAGAATGTATTTCAAGATAGTTTGTCATTAAAATGAAGGCCAAGGGGACACAAAAGGTTCAGTCTTGAGCCCTAACTTTCAATATTTTCATTAATAACTTGGATGAGGAAATGGTAGGGAGGGAAATTCTTATCTAACTAGAAGATAATACAAAGTTCTGTGGGATATGCTAGAAGCTACAAATAAATATAATTCAAAATAAATATAAGTGGCTAATGATTAATAGGCAAACTTTTAAAGAAACACATTCAAAGTTTTTCATTATGGTAAAAGAATCGAATGTACAGCTGAGAACGGGGAATTAGATATAATGGTATGTTCATCTAAAAAGATTCTTAGAATTTATTAGAATTTTGTGAAGAACTGGTAGTAGAAGGACAAAATTATTAATGGTTCTCTTATTTACAGTTATTAGAAAAAATTAAAGTAGACAAAAGACAACATATTAATGCAGAGTTTAAAATAGAATTGTTAAAGAATGTAATATAAAGTCAACAAAATTCATGGTTTTTGTATAAAAGAGGTAGTCTGGAATTTTTGTTGCTAAGCAATGCAGTTGTAAAGCATGATGTAACATGAACACATAAATTATCAACAGTAATCTGGCAGTCCTCATTGCAGTCATATTGTGTAGATCAGGGTCGCCAACCTTTTGGACCTCAGGGACCACCAAACTCATAATTTTAAATCCCGTGGACCACTAATACAAATCCAGTGTGCCACTTGCTGAAGCATCTGGACTCCCACTGATGGGATGGGGTCCTTCAGGCACTTAGCTTGGCTACCTGTTTCTGCAATCTTAAATACTCAAGAGTCATTTGGACCATTTCCCACAGAAAACAAAACACCAAGATCTCTCTCTCTCTCCCTCTCTCTCTCTCTCTCTCTCTCNTCTCTCTCTCTCTCTCTCTCTCTCTCTCTCCCTCCCTCCCTCCCTCCCTCTCTCTCTCTTTCTCCCTCCCTCCCTCCCTCTCTCTCTCTCTCTCTCTTGCTCCCTCTCTCTCTGTCCCCTGGCCAGGCTGGGCATACCTCATCAAGTGCAGGAGCAAGAAGACAGCTGAGATGGTGGAGCACAGGGCAACATAGAGGGGGAAGAGATAAGGTGGGTGGGAAGAGTCATAATGCTGCCAAGCAACCAAATTTTGTTCATGTGACAGCAGGGACATTGCAACAGCCTTAATTTCAGGCATTCGTCCTTGAAGTTGCAACACCAGTGTAACTTCAAATGGTCACTGAATGAATGGCCACAACTTGAAGAGTCCAGAAGACATACTATACTGTATAGAATAATGAGAAAATAAGTGATTGAAAAGACTGAAATTTACACTATGTTGCAATCTTAAAGATAATGTTTATAAAATGAAGCATCATTGGTTTGTGTCACCAAATAAATGGTCTATACTGTATAAAGGCATTTTAAAATGGAAATCTTAACAGTCAGAAGGTAAATTTTACTATGTTTGGAATACATGTTAAAAAGCTAGACAAATTTGGATTCAAATACACAGACTGATTCAAAGAATGTTTAAGGTTAATATACAATTTAGGCCAGAGGTTTTTTTCTTTTGGGATTAATGAACAAACAGTTAGTGGGAGGGAAATCATGGGATTTTTTTTGTACCTGATAACTGCAGTGAGATTATTGTATGCACAAAGATGGAAATATTCAGCACAATCCACAATAGAGGAATGATTGGTTAAGATGGAACTTGCTCAGACTGTTAAATTGACAGCTTTGATCAGAGAAAAGACGATGTCTAAGTTTATTGGTGGCTGAAAACCCTTAATTGACTTTTTGTGTGCAATAGAAAAAAATGAACTTGTGATTTATAATTTTGATGATTAGGCAGGATACAGTATAAAAAGAGGAGAATTATGTTGTAACAGAGGTGGTATTCAGCAGGTTATGACAAGTTCTGGAGAATCGGTAGCGGAAAATTTGAGTAGTTCGGAGAACTGGTAAATACCACCTCTGACTGGAGATTGTACAGTATCCTTCCCCTGCCACGCCCACCAAACCATGCTCACAGAACCGGTAGTATGAAGGATCCTTCATGCTCTCTGAACTAGGCTATGTTTCTGCATATGTTTCATTACCTTCGTTACCAAAATTATTCTAAGTCCACCTCTCGAACACTGACAGAGCAAGCCACTAGAAGATGAACTGAGGGTAAACCTCACTCCTAAGTAGCACTGATGATGTTACTAAGTTTGGGTATTGTTCATTAATTTAAAGCAGGGGTGTCAAACTCAAGGCCTGGGAGCCAGATCCAGCCCACGCATTGCTTAGATCTAGGTCGCGGGGCCACCTTGGAAACAGTAAAGGACTGGCCCTCAGTGCCTCTGTCAGTAAAATTGGAGCTTGGGACCACCAAATGGTAGCCATCACAGCTGAAAATGGAATTTGGGAGCCCATTTTTACTGGCAGAGTGCTTTGGCCACCACAGAGTTTAAGCCCATGTCAGAGTGAACCAACAGATGCAAAGAGGATGTAAAACGGACAAAAAACCTTACCATCCGTTCGAAAACGCGATGTACTCACTGCCTCCGTTTTGCTTCCACTCTATCCGTCCAGCATCCGTTTATTGACATCCGATCCAGCATCCGTTTTATTGACGTTTCATCCACTCCAAAGTTGGGGCTGCCTAAAAATTTTGCGCGGAAAATGTATCCAGTTCGTCCATTCTGCAATACGCTACGCATGCGCTACGCATACCGTTACGGCATCCGTTACACATCCGCTATATCCGCCAGGGTCCGCTGCGAATCCGCGCGACACTCGCATCCGCCTGGATGCAGGAGGAAGCAGGCCAGAACGGACGTGGAACGGACGCAGAACGGATGCAGAATGGATGCAGCACGGAAACAAAAGTGTTTAAAACGATTAAAAACGTTCGAGAGGGGACCTATCTCGGGATATTAGGATGTTCTACAGGGATGCATAGAGGATTGCCCAGAGGATGCTAGTGGAAAACCTATACTGCCTATAAAAAGGGGGAGCAACCTCGTCTACATCTCACTTTCAGAAAGCAACACAGCCCAGCAGTGCAGACCCTCTGCAGCCTTCATCGGTCTTCCCTTGCCACAGCACTCCATTCTGTCCACCGTTTGGATTGTAAACAAGTCCTTTCGGCAGCCACCATTGTTCCTGCAACAGTGCGAAAGCCGATCTGCAGGCTCTGTGAACTCTACTCGAGAAGAAAAGGAGCCACCCAAAAAGAGTCTGGATCCGAAGATGGTTCGCCAGAGGAGCAGAGGAACGGACTGTACACAAGCTGATGGTGGAGCTCAGGAACGAAAGAACTGGGCGTTCCAGAACTTCATGAGGACGCCTCCGCATGTTTGACGAAGTTGTGCAGCTGCGCGCTGACACCAGGTTGACCAAGGCAACAACACCAGCTTGCCGGCCAGCCTGGAACCTGGGTCTCAAACGTGGCACTCACTCTGCGCCACCTGGCCGTCAGGGGACCCCTACAGGAGCATTGCAGTACGGCTGGAGGGTGCCATTCGCAACACACATCAAAACAATTGTGGTCAGAGAAGTGGGTGCAGGCCTCATCGAAGAATACAAGGAGAGGAGCTCCTCAGTACCCTCCACTGAAGAAGGATGGAAGAAAGTTGCGAGCAGTGGTAATCAGAAGTGGAACTTCCCACAAACCGTTGGAGCCATAGATGGCAAGCACGTGGCCTGCAAAGCTCCACCCAACTCAGGGTCCACTTATTTAAACTCCAGGGCTCTTCAGCATCATCCTCTTCGCCATGGTCGATGCTGACTACAAGTTCATGTTACATCGATGCTTCAGACAGCGGCTCATCTTCGGGCCCAGGTATACAACACCAGTCACCTCAAGGGAATGGAGGCAACTCATCGTGGGCTTCCAGATCCAGACCCCTGCTCCACGACAAACAAGATTGCCCTACTTCATCCTGGGGATGACGCCTTCTCCCTCAAACCTACCTCATGAAGCCCTACACCTCCAGACTCCTACCCGTGAAGAGAGGATCTTCAACTACAGGCTGTCCAGGGCAAGGCGGGTGGATCGAACGCCTTTGGCATCCTGGCCAACAGGTTCCAGGTACTTCTCACCACCATGCAGCATAGCCCAGAGACCGTGAGGAGGATCATGGAAGCTTGCTGCATCCTGCACAATCTCATGCGCACCCGCTACCCAGTGTTACAGAACAGGGCTTGTGGACTCCAACAAGGCAATGGGACATGGAGCCTGGGGAATGGAGGCAAGGGCGAAACCTGATAGACACTGTGGATGTGCAAGGCCCCAACAGAGCCTCACAGTGAAGGGAAGAAAGCAGCGCAACCTCCTGAGACGCTGGTGCAACTCCCCAGCTGGAGCAGTGGAGTGGCAAGGACAGGATGGTTAGATGCTTAATGGATGCTTCCTTCAGCCTGTCTCATCACATGGATGAGATTGGGCCATGTATGTTTGGGTGCCTACAATGGAACAGGGCATTTAATAAGAGTTGTGGTTATGTTGACATCTGTGGATAATTATTACATTATTATTGATAAAAAGGGCCGTAGGTGTGGCGCACTGGGAGAGGGTGGACCATTACAGTCCCACTATGCTTGCACGGAGGTTTATCTATCCCACTGCTATCATAACCATCCCACAGCTATAACCCAACCCACAGGTATCCTAACCCATGCCAAAGCTATCCTTAACCATCCCACAGCATGCAAAGGCTTAAACCATTTCTAAAAGTTTCCAGCAATGAAGCAAGTGTGTGAATCATAAATAGACTTTTATTAACAACAAGCTATAAGACAAAAATGCGTCTCTGGTACTCCCTTGGTCACTCAGGTCCCAGGGGTGAAGGGTGCAGGTGCTGTGGAGGTGGCTGTGCTGGAGTGCTTGTCATCAGCTCCTCCAGAAGCAGAAGCAGCAGAAGCCACCCGAGAGCGAGCCCGTGCTGCAGAAGCCCCAGGAGAACCAGAGTGAGGGCCAGGGGGCGGGATGGTAGCCCTGTCCCTCTTGCCAGGGCTGGCAGCAGATGGTTGAGGTTGCTGTGCTTCCGCATGGTTGTGGGGTTGCTGGCTGGCAGGAGGGCTGGCAGGAAGGCTGGCAGGGAGGCTGGCACCAAGGCTGGCAGGAAGGCTGGCAGGCAGGCAGGCACCAAGGCTGGCAGGCAGGCAGACAGCAAGGCTGAAGGAAGGCTGGCAGGCAGGCTGGCTGGCAGGCAGGCTGGCTGGAAGGCAGGCAGGCAGGTACCAAGGCTGGCAGGGAGGCTGGCAGGAAGGCTGGCAAAGGTGGCACCAAGGCGTGCAAACAGGCACAAGGTGGCAGAAGGCAGGCACCAAGGCTGGCAGGAAGGCTTGCAGGCAGGCAGGCACAAGGCTGGCAGGCAGACATGAACGAAGCTGGCAGGAAGGCTGCAGGCAGACTGGCTGGCAGCAAGGCTTGCAGGCAGGGGCTGGTCAGCAAGGCTTGCAGGCAGGCTGGCGCAAGGCTTGCAGGCAGGGCTTGGCAGCAGGCTGGCGGGAGGTGGGCAGCAAGCTGGCAGCAAGGCTGGTAGCAGGCTGGTAGCAAGGCTGGCAGCAAGGCTGGCAGGCAGACATGCAGGCAGGGCAGGCAAGGCAGCCAATCCGTCTGGCAGCAGGTCTTTCCTCTGAATGGCGACCTGCTTCCGAGCTGCTTCCTGTTATATCCACAGGGCTGACGCAATGCATTCCCCCCGCATGCGCAATTAACGCTTGGCATCTGCTAGGCTTCCACTGTGCATCCTTAGCTTCCGCTCTGCATTCCGCTTCATCCGCTGTGCATCCGCTGTGCATCCGCTGTATCCGTTCTGCGTCCGCTTTGCGAGCCCCCGGAAGCCCTGCGGATGTGCCATTCAGCTCCCATCCAGTATCCATCCGCTGGGCTTTCCGTTCCGCATCCGCTTTGGCATCCGCCTGCGTCCTCACGCGTCCGTGTTAGCGCTCTGGTTATGCAAATTTTTGCCCCTTTTGAGAGCGGATAACAATGGATGGAACATTTTGCTCATCCGCTGTGTCCCTTTTGCATCCATTGGTCAGTGTGACATGGGCTTTAAGAATTTTAACACAGTCATTCACTTCACTTCTTCCTTTTTTCCCCTTCTTTTTCTCCTCTGTTCCACTCTCTTTGAAGAGATGTTTGTTGGCTGCTTTTACTTAAGTTAAATCACACTGGTACCAATAGCAGTTACAACAGCAGTGAATAGGCATTATATAGGCCTATTCAATAGACACTGATCACTTTTTAAAAGCATTTTAGAATTGTATTGTTTTATTGGAACTAATTGAAATAAATATTTCCATAATTGTCCTTGAGAAAAATTTGTTTTTTTTTTCTTAACCAATCACTGTATAGCAGAACTAGAGCCCTATCACATGTTTTATAAGGGTTTTGTTCATATTTAAGAAATAATAATGATAAATATTTAAAATTCTTTCCCCCCCAATACTTTTTATTTATATAATACATAAAGTCAATTTCAATCAAGCAGTGTGTTGTCTGGATGCAATTATTTTTAGGAAATCATAATCAAAATATTTACAACAATATTCATCACATTGATATTAACAACAACAACAACAACAACAACAATAATAATAATAATAATAATAATAATATATTTTAATAAATCTCCTTTATAAGATTAATCCATTTTGTATCCCCATTTTTCTAACTTTTGTTTTTATTATCTAACCATTGGTAAAATAAGTCCCATGTTGAGAAATATTCAGTTCCTTCCTTTTTCTTAATTGTAAGCATTAATCTGTCCATTTCTGCACATTCTGATATTTTTTAAATTATACTCTAATCTGTTGAAATCTCTTCGTTTTCCATTTTTGTGCAAATACAGTTAGTAGTTAGTACAGGTAAAATCAAATATATTCCCTTTAATTATACTTTTCCGGTAGGATGTCCAACAAAAATATTTCTGGTTTCAAATTTATATGTTGCTTTATCATTTTTTCCAACCAGGTATGTTCTTTTGTCCAATATTTTTTTGCCTTTGGGCATGTGCACCACATATGATAATACGAAACAGGTGTCTGGTTACACTTCCAACATTAGCGCACATCTTTAAACATCTTTGCCAATCTTGTTGAGGAAAAATGCCATCTATCAAGCATTTTATAGTATTTTCTTTATATGCAGTTGACATAGTTAGTTTAACACTCCTATCCCACAATTTCTCCCATTTATCCAGTTCTATTGTATATCCAAATTTTTTAGCCCAAACTATCATTGTCTCCTTTACTTGCTCACTTTCCAATTTGATTCTTAATAAATAGCTATATATTTTCTTTATTAATTTTTTATCCATCCAAATAAATATCTGGTCTAATTCTGTTAGTTTTTTATTAAAATCAAACATTTTAGCATCTTTCTCAAATCGAGATGGTATCTGCAGTTGTAGCCACCATGCTATATCCATCCCTTGACTACTCAGTTCTTGCTTAGTTCTTAATTCCCTCCCAACCAATCAGGATGAAGAAAAAACCATTCTGGCACAGCGTAGGCTAGCACCAAATTCGAGAAAATATCTGAACAAAGCTGAATACCATACATATAAATACCTGTGAAAATTTAAGAACAAATATCAGACCTCTACGGGGAGGAAATAAACAGCCAGACCAAAACCTATGAGAAGCTGGAAGTTAAAAGAGCA
>BHFT01043242.1:0-60475 GCA_004320025.1 Laticauda laticaudata
ACGGATGGAACATTTTGCTCGTCCGTTGTGTCCGTTTTGCATCCGTTGGGCAGTGTGACAGGGCCTTTATTCAAAGCTGTGAATGTAACCTGAAACAGTGGCTAAATAGTCCCAAGTTTAAAAAAAGAAATCAAGAGAGCTTAAGCATCAAAGTATGGATTTCTTTGGAAGACTTTGTCCTGAAGGCAGCAGTATATGTAGAATTATATAGACAGCTAAGGAAGCAGAGAATAAAAGACAGCTTGGAGATAAACAACCAATCAGTGGCCTTCAGCAGTTGAGAGTGCTCCATCATGGAGGTTTTTAAGAAGAGATTGGATTATCACTTGTCTGAAATGGTTTAGGGTCTCCTGCTTGAACAGGAGGTTGGACTAGAAGACCTCCAAGGTCCCTTCCAACTCTGTTATTTTGTTAAGCAGAAGTAGGAGAAACTTTGGAAAATACTTAACATAAAGTGAATCAGCAAATTGTAGACAAGTAGATAGAATGAAATGGGTAGATAGAGGTGGTGGAAAGAGGACTTCTTTTCAAATTGAGAACATGTAGCCAATCTTGGCATAAGAAGGAGGAAGGGAGGAAATCTGATCAAAACTTGGATGAGAGGTCCTCAGATATCCCAGGGCCCTAGATGAGGCTGGGTTGTCGTCTGAAACAAGAAACTGACAGAAGTGAATCACTTTCATGCTATGGCCAAGCAAACTACAAAGGAATTTAACTTGTCCCCAGGGAATCTTTCTTCCTTTGGCCTGATTTTTAAATAGTTGCAAACTCTTGACTGTCTGATAGCATCCCAAGTTTACTTGGCTAGAATATATTATTCCCATGCTTCCCAAACTTTCCTAATCTGATTCTTCCCTGAATGAGGCAGTTCTGAATTAAACTCTATTTCCAAAGATTAAATTCCACAAGTTAAAGTTAAACTGATGTATTTTACTTTTAAACAAATTTATTTGGCATGAAAAATGATGGCATTCATCATTTGCCACACTATTCTTTCCATTTTTAAGCTAATTGTGTTTATTTAACAAACATGAATTGAAATTACACATATGGTAGTATCAAAGTTGTTTTTGTGTGATGCTTTTGCAAAGGGTAGAAGTGTTTGAATGCCACAGAAAAACTCTATAAACAACAAAGATTAACAGATGTCCATAAGCTGAAATGTTTGAGAGCTATGCTAGATCCTGTGTCTTCCATTATACATTTATTTCTCAATCTCTAGTGAAACTGATATCATGGAGAAGTAAAATATTGTCCTCAACAAGGATGGGATGCAATGAACCACCAACCCATCCCTTCCCCAGCCTCTGATTGTCAAGAACAATCACTGCTTGCTTTTCTGAGAATAAAGAAAGAAACATTCTTCTTTCCATGAAGTAAGTACAGGATTTTAAAATGGACAGGAGAGTGGTGGGACTGAATTACTGATGCCATGTTGTCCCACAGGATGTTCCTAAAGACATCCTATGCTTTAACTTCAGGCAAGCTCCTCAACTTTGAGCTTTATCAAAGTACAAAATATGTGACTCACAGAATACATAAGTTCTGCTCTTTTTGTGGCTCCCTGAACTCCTAGAGTCAATTGACACCAAACAGCAGATTTCCCCCCCATTTCATAAAAGGTAGATTTTTAAAGACCAAAATAGGGACCTAAGCCATACAAGACTCACTATACATCTTAGCTTTTTCCATTTTTAAAATACAACTTTTTGTAGAAGGTACACAAACCCATGCAACTCTTGGACTAATGAAAACTGTACCCACTTGCACTACATACACCCTACCTGAAGCAAGCAAACAAGAAACATAATCTGAAGAACCTAGCTATGATTTTCAGTACACGAAGAAGAAGAAAAAAAGATGTAGGTTCTCTTGAACAAGGGATTGGTTTAAGGGAACTCCAAGACCCCTATGAACTCTTTGATTCAATGATAATATGAATCCTCCTAGGATCTATTTCAATTATTCTGGGGACAATTATCCTAATAGGTCTTCCATGTTTAATACTGCACATTTTCATGGATGTCATTAAATCCTGATATGCTTCAGCTAATGTGTTGGAAATAATATCAGACTCAGCCTTCCATCCTTCCAAAGTGGGTAAAACAAGGACCCAGATAGTTGGGGGCAATATACTGACTCTATAAAACCATGTAGAGAAGGCTGGAAAGCACTATAAAGTGGTATATAAGTCTAAGTGCTATTGCTCAAGTCACTTGAGCTCAGGCAAGGTGTCTAGGCTGCTAATGATAATGAAAGGGGAGAACTCTCACTGTAATCTCAGTATTAACAAATTTATTTTGAAATCTGAGCATCACTGGAAAATGCCTTAATGCTTAACCAAGATACACTCCATTCCCAACATTTATTTATTATGGGTGCTTTCATATTTTTTAGGAAAGTTATTGATGTTCCTAAATCATTTGGGCACATTCTGGGTATTCTGAATTTCTTGATATTTGCTGGGATTTTGAAGTATTATTTTTGCCAGATGGATGTAGTCATTTTTTTTAAAATTCATAATGACAATCAGGAGGATTGTTATATTGGGATATGTTTTTAAATTTATTTGTTTACTTATTAACTTTTTATGCTGCCTATCTCCCCTATAAGGTGCCGATAGGTGGCTTACAACTAATAAAAAACAAGTAGAAAAATAATTAAAATATTAAAACATTAAATTATATGGATTGACATTTTAAAATGATGCTAAAATAGAACTAAGAGATGGATGGGATGCAGAGGTGGTATTCAGCAGGTTCTGACTAGTTCTGGAGAACCAGTCATAGAAATTTTGAGAAGTTTGGAGAACAAGTGGTAACCTTCCCCCAGGACTGAGGAGGGAATGGAGATTTTTCAGTATCCTTTCCTTGGAGTGGGATGGGAATGGTGATTTTATAGTATCCTTCCCCTGCTATATCCATCAAGTTACACCCACCAAGCCATACCATGCCCATCAAGCCATGCCCACAGAACCAGTAATAATTTTTTTTTAATCCCATCACTGATGGGATGGGGAATGAGGTCTTCTTACACCTTCAACCATCTCCATCAATGAGCTGTCCCCTAAATGGCATCTTCATGGCCATGTTTTCTTACATGCTGATTGGCGGAAATATGTAAAGTGGTTTCTATTTTAAATATAGTAAATATCTGGAGAGATACCGTGCATTGTTCAAATGTCCTTAATACCACTAATATATTGATGTCCTTCCATGTAAGCCCTCAAGAAGTATTCAACTTAGTTCAATTATCGTATCTAACTTCCTTTGTTTATTTTTGTCTAATAATTATATACCCAAAGAATATAAACATACATTTTAAAGTAAGTTTCAGAGTATTATTTATACTGGACTTCTTTAGTATTTTCATGTATAGCCCATTGGCATTTCAAAGGATCAAACAATTTCCCTTGATTTATAAGCCCCTCAGAGGGACTTGGCATACCTTTAATTCTTCCCTTTGGGCATATACAGTATGTAAATAACATGTAGGCTTCTAGGGTTCCTTAAAAACTATCAAGGGAGATGAGACATTCCTAAATAAATATATATCTATATATCTATATCTATATCTATCTATCTATCTATCTATCTATCTATCTATCTATCTATCTATCTATCTATATATGAGCATCTTGAATTTTGATCTTCTTGTGCCTTTCTGGAATCAACCAGATTACATCAATTGTAGAAAGTATGAGCTTTGGGCACTAGCTTTCTCTGGCTAAGATATTAATATTTTATATGAGCCTAAAGCATACCCAATTAAAGCAAGATCAGAAACATCTACTAGTAGATTGTATAAATAGAAGCACTGCAGGTTTCAGACCATCATAAATTCTCATCCTTCGTCCCACCCCTCCACAAAAAAATCCTATAGTTTAATAACATTAAGAAGCTAGCAAGAAGAAGAGAAAGACGTTTTCTGGGGGAGAGAACCCCTAATTTCTTTAATTTACTGCCCAACTTTATGATATACTAAAAAAAATCTATTACAAATCAAATCCTATGAAAGCTTTAGTGTGCCTAAATGTTCAGGGACAATAGATACCAAGTTGGTTGGTACACCTAGTTTTGTTTTGTTTTTGTTTTAAAAAAAGAGGGAAATCTTTGTCCTCTTAATAAGCCATTTCTGGTGACCAAACTCCCATCACTGTTTTCTGCTTCTTCTTTCCATCAACAGCAAAAGGATGTAAGTTCTGCTTAATTGAAGGCCTAGAAGGTAGTAGAGAACAGACACAAAACTTGTTTTCATATAGATGAGATTCTGCTGAAACGTTGCTACAACTTTGAAAGCACTACAATGATGTGGGATAATACCCGAAGGAAGCTGAGCTGAAACAGCAGCACATTAAGTACCCAGGCAGAACGCTTCCTTCGGGTATTATCCCATGTCATTGTAATGCTTTTAAAGTTGTAGCATGTTTCAGCAGAATCTCATCTGCCATCATCAGGCTTCTGTATGGAGTTTGTATGTGGGTCAGGCTATCACAGCGTTGGTTTTAATTTGAGGCTAGCCTATTTGTTGTGCCAGGATTTTTTTCTACATCCTGATTGGTTGGGAGGACAAAACACTAATCAAGAAACCAAACGCCGCCAGACAAGACACATATAAAGACTGAACTATGCCCCTGATAAAGTATTGACAGCCAACAGCTTCCACAAAAACAAAATCACCAGCCTGTCCACAAAACACACCAAAGATATAACAGAGACTAGAAGATCAACAGACCTATGGAACAGCTTATCCTGCCCTACATAAGAGGTACTACAGACAAAATCAGTTAAGATACTACACAGGCATCACTCTCAGACTGCCTTAAAACAGACAAAAAAATAACAGCCACCCGTAAAAACCCCAAAGACAAAATTGACCTGGAAACACCAAGGCATATCGAGTTCCCTGTCTCATGCTGGCACATACATTGGACAGACAATAGAAGAATAAGTTACCGCCTGGATGAACACAAAAATGCAGTAAAAAAGCTGGAAACACACTCCTCACTAAGGTCCAACACATTAAAACCACAGGTCACAACATCAACTTCAATGGCACTAAAACCCTAGCCACTATAGAAAAAGCCCAGCCACAGAATCATCAGAGAAGCCATAGAGATTGAAAAATGACCTGAAGCATGAATAGAAGAGATGATTCACAGACTGTCAATCATTTGGAAGCTGCACTCTCAAATAGAAAGATCTCCACACCACAAGCCAGGCAAACACCTGAGCACAAACAGACTCCTCTGATACCTCCAGCTCAAAACACCCAACCAGGCACCCAGATAAACTAGCTTCCTAATAGATAATAGCCATCCTTTCACGCGAAGCCAAGCTGCACTGAAAGCCTCCAACACAGAAACACAGTGTTGCCAGCCAATAAAACCACAAAACAGACAGAAGAAACAGAAACACCAACAACAAACTCCAATCCAATAAACACAGCAGAACCAAGACTCCCAGCAATCAGAATGTAGAAAAAACCATTCCTGGACAACATAGGCTAGCCTCAATTTCAAAACAACGCTGTGATAGCCGTGACCCACATACAAACTCCATACAGAAGCTGATGATGGGATGAGATTCTGCTGAAATGTTTGCTGACAACTTTAAAAGCACTACAATGACGTGGGATAATACCCGAAGGAAGCTGAACTGCACACATGTAAGTTCCCGCGAAAACTTAAAAAAACATATATGTATTTCTATCTATCTATCTATCTGTCTGTCTGTCTGTCTGTCTGTCTGTCTATCTATCTCCTTGATGGAGTCTCAGCCAATTTATCACTGGCTAACCTAATTTCTGTTTACTATTATCTGTGCTTCTTGATCCCCAAACTACTTTGGATGTTTCCTTTTATCTCCAGCTGACTTGATCCTCTATTTTTAAATGACATATTTTTCCAACTTAATTAATGTAGGTAGTCTAGAGACCACAAAAACTGTCTTTTATAATTCAGCTGTTTTCCAGGGTCAGGGGGAAATTCTGTGAGCATATCTAAAAGAAAATATATCCAGTCATGCCTATAATTATAATCTTTGATATATAAATCTGGAATAGATATATCACTATTTTAGAATTCTTTAAAGTCCTGCTTCACAGCACTTGATAATTTTTCAGGTGCTACAGATTGTTTGCTTCTGTTTCCTTCTCCCTAATAGTTTCCAGTCATGACCTGTTTAGTGTTACCAGGCCTCTTAGCTTTTCTATCAGGACAAATCACCCTCCCTGTCAGGAGGTAACAACAAGTTATGTTGAATGATATAACAAGTGTTGTATCTGGCTAGCTGAAGGGCACAATAGTGTAAAACAGGACAGTGTGTCAGGTATAATAAAATAAAGTTTTAGTATTTTCTTAAATCCTTAGATTTCTTAACACAGATAGTCCTTGACCAAATGGAGTCCAAAATTTATGTTGCTAAGTGAAACAGTTAAATGAATTTTGCCCCATTATACTGTCTTTCTTGTCACAGTTGTTAAGTGAATCACTGCAGTGGTGACATTAGTCACATGGTTGTTAAGTGAATCTGACTTCTCCATTGACTTTGCTTGGCAGAAGATCCTAAAAGATTATCACATGATCCTGGAACACTGTAACCATCATAAAAATGAACCACTTGCCAAGCACCCAAGTTTTGATCACATAACCATGAGGATGCCGCAATGGTTGTAAATGTGAAAAATGGCTTTAAGTAGGGATGGGATTCTACTGGTTCGACTTGGTTTGGGCGAACTGGTATCTCCAAAGATCAGTTGTGAGCAAACCAGCTTGCTCTGATGATCAGTTGTTGGGCCCACCTGCCAACCCCGTCTCTAGTCTGTGCTTTATTTCCGGGTTTTCCAGCTCAGCTCACAGTGGATTGCTGCGTGTCAACTGTTGTGCACATAGGGCTTGCAGCAGAAAGTGAATTGTAAATGCTGCACACACATGAAGCATGCACTCACCTAACTGGTTGTTGTACTGCTTGAATCCCACCCCTGGTTATAAGTCACTTTTTTCAGTGAGGTTGTAACTTTGAACGGTTGCCAAATGAAGTGTTGTAAGTTGAGGACTATCTGTAGTCTGAAGAATTGTTAGCTTGGATCATCAAGAATTTTACCAAGCAGGGTAGCCACATCTTGATGACTTCCTTCTTGACAAAATGCTACTGGAATAGCATCTTCCGCTTGAATTTTCTCTTTGATGGTTTGCCTATTTTAAGTCCAAGCCTGGCTTAAAGTAAAGCAATCAGAAGAAGAGAAGTAGAGGTCTTAATGTACATTCATGTGGATTGCTCGGTCTGACCCCACTTATGACGGGCTTCTCTAAATATACATTTGGAAATGAGAGTCTATATAATTGCTATTCTGAAGACTGGAAGAAAAGGCGACTAATAAAAATTCTTTTGGTTTCCATGAAACTATCACTGTTTAAACGTTACTTTTGCTTTTCATAAATTATAATTTTCCATTATCTGGGAAAGGGTGTTTTAAGCTAGGGTTGTTGGGTTTTTTTGGAGGTAGATTATTAGATATTTGCTGAGCATTTTACAACGATAAATACAACTTAAATGGTTTTCTTGTGAAGCCCAATGTAGAAGTAACTCCTCAAGGCCAGACAGAAATTACTCATGATAATAAATTAAAGCATTACTTCTTTTCCATTTTTCATTTTGAAGGGGAAATTACCTTACAGAACTGAACACTTGAAACTGCAGATTCATATTTTTTTTAAATAAAGTCTTCCCTTCCTTCCCTTCCTCTCCCTTCCCCATCTGGAGGTAAAAGAAATGTAGTTATGGTGAAAGATGGATTGTAAGCCATTATTTTTTTATAAAATAATTCACCTTAACTTTTGATGACTGGCAGAGTGTTTCAAAAAGTTTTGAGTAAATAATATTTTTCATGTATGATCACATCTGATTGTAAAAGTTTGCAATATCTGCTAAAGATAAGTTCCCTGGGGAACTTCGGCTCCAGCACATGTCCAAAAACTCAGAAGACAAAACCTCTGGCCCCGTTGACTGATCTGGTTTGTTTTATTTGTTTATTTGTTTGTTTGTTTATTTATTTGATCATTTACAAACTAATAAGTATAAGTATAAACATGAGTAAGAATACAGAAAATAGGTACAATTAAACAGGGACAATATGACAGGGACAGGAGGCACAATGGTGTACTTATGCACGCCTCTTACAGACCTCTTAGGAATGGGCTAAAGTCAATAGTGGATAGTTTGAAGTTAAAGGAGTGGGGGTTAGAGGATGTAACAACAGAGTCAGGGAGTGCATTCCAGGCATTGACCACTCTGTTGCTGANTGTAGCAGATAATTTTGTGTACTACTCTTAAGTCCAACCATAGGCGGCGTAGTTCAAGATTGTCCAAGCCCAAAATTTCAAGTCTGGTGATATAGGGTATTCTGTTGCGAGCAGAGGAGTGTAGTACTCTTCTCATGAAATATTTCTGGACTTGCTCAATTGTATTAATGTCTGATATACAGTGAGGATTCCAGACAGATGAGCTGTATTCAAATATTATTCTGCAGCATTATCCTGGGACAAGTATATTTGCCTTCATTCTTTGCAATATCTGCAAATACAATTAAGATGCATAAAAAGTGAGATCTAAAGCTATGTGAGTGAACATCCTCACACACATAATTTTCCTTCCCTCACCTTCTCCAAACAAAATAAAATTTGCTCTGGAAAGTTTGAAGAGGATGTGGGGCTCTCTCGGACAAAGCATGAAAATACAGGATGGCCATCCAGTGAATGGAAATTTCTCACAGAAGTAAGCCACTGGATTCTACCCCAATTATTTGAAATGTTTCAGTATGGATTCTACCATCTATTCATGTTATGAGACACTGAAGACCATGGATCTTACTAAGTCAAAAGGCCTTTCTGAGAGTCTATAGGCAGTTTTATTTTTATGCAATAGGAAAAAGAATTGCATGAATTACACACATAAAAATAACACACTGGTGTTCCTCCTCAAATTGCCTTGTAACACCTTTAAAGTCTACCATATATTATGAAGCATGCTTTCATGAGCTTCCATAAGCCAACTACTATGATTAACAACTTATTTGAGTCACAGATTAAAGAGCTGCATGGATTACTTTCAGCTTTTATTCTCTCCGACTTTTGTGTTGGCCTATGTTAGCAGTGGGCACATTGGCTCTATCTGACAAAGAGGATGAATTTTATTTTTTTTTACCCTTCCTTTTCAAATGTTCAGCAGATGTCTTAGGAGAGCAGCCAATTTTGGTTATGAAGAGCATAGCAAAAGAAACTGGCCAGAGAAAAGAATGCAAAGTGGTGTAAAAGACCAGAGAAGTTTGTTCACTAATCATGACAATTAAAGACATTCCCACTTTCTAATCATCGGTTCATTTGGAAACCTTACACAAAGATGTATGTTTCTCTCTATTGATAGATTTATCGGACTTCCTGTCAAAATCGATGCACATTGACAAAAATCTATTTTGTTGTTTTTGCCACAGAAAACTATGCTGGCATTTTTGCCCATGGAGATTTGGCTAGTCATTGTCAGCATGAGGTGCCAGCAAGAGATTTTTACTGTTTTGTTTTGTTTTTTTTAATGATGCCAGCTGCTTCCCTGGCTTAGAATTTTTGGTTCAGATTGTAAATGGGGGTGAAAAATCCATATCCACCTCAGCCTGTTCTGTGGAAGAGAGAAGATACTTGATTTATGAATTCTAAGAACCAGGGACAGTTATTGTGAAGTTCTAAGAATCAAAAATGAGAAAGAGGGAATTTGGCTGAGGATGACCTCGGACATTTGGGGACATGACTAGTAATCATTGCTGACCAAATTGTCAAACATACCACATAACCCTATAGCAAACAGCAGAGGACAATTTGGCTCTCCTTCTTATTGTCATATTTGAGGTTTAGGTAACTTTGACCTAAAACTTGGACATTGACTCAATAATGTGAGCAATAATTATTCTTTAAAATCATTCATTGAAAAATTATATTTCAGGGAATTCTGATGTTCCTTGGAACATATGCAAAAGTCTCTTAATAACATCAACAATAATAGACCAAATAGCCCCTCTCCAAAGGCAGTCTGCACTTGTACTTTTATTAATGTAGTTAATAGGAGGCCACATGGAAGGAAATATTATATTTTCTGTGGGGAGTGTGTGGGTTGGTTGTGTATTTTCTATATTTTAATATAGGGCCATACAAGATTTAGTTAATTCTACATTTTTAAATAAACCTGATTCATTCATAGAATCATAGGATTGGAAGGGACTTTGAACATCTTCTAACAAAACCCCCAGCCCAAAGCAAGTATCACACTATTTTGGATATCCTGTCATTTCTTTTCCCCAATTTTCAGCCAATACCTTCAAGAAAGCTTTCACGATTGATATTGTGTATTCCTGTATTGTAATTATTTGCATACAGTACAACTACTCATCTTTTGTTGGATCTATTTCTTTTGAACACATTGTAATCTTTTAGTAGTATATTCCATACATGGGTTCCATCCCACCAAATTTTGGTAATTCCAACAATATCTTAACCTGTCCTTATATAGTAGGACTTCAAGTTTTCTGTTTGTTCCCCATACTTTGAGCATGAATGTGCAGGCATCATGAGCCCTTTATGACTGATCTTACATTTGCTTGCTGTATTTCCTATTTTATATCTGAGTACCCTTTCCTTCTCACTGCCTCTTTTCTCATTGTCAAATTCATTGTCTTGAGGCTTATGCTTTGGGTTTGGTTCTGGAAATTGGCCTCCCACCACCTCCAGATTAGTTTAAAGCCCTTCAGATAACCTGAAAGAGTATGCAAATACATTTTTCCAACTGCATTATTTCCAGTTCCTGTAAGGTGGAGCCCATCTCTTGATAGAAGACCATCATGTAGACAACATAGACTAGAGGTCTCCAACCTTAGCAACTTTAAGACTTGTGGGCTTCAACTCCCAGAATTCCCCAGCCAGCAAAGCTGCCAGAGACCATGTCCCAGAAATCCATGGTTTTCTTGACAACACTATCTCTTGAGCCAGGGGTTCCTTCTGAATGAGCAATGGATTGGAACAATTATCCTTGCTTGGTATCCAGGTTTGGAATACATGACTTACCTCACAGTTCAAATTGCACCAAAATAGATTTGGAAATCTAATAAATTACATGATTTATTTCAGTTCTAAGGAAATGCACAGAAATTGGGTTTAAATATGAGATTTCATTCCCTTTACTGAAAGCATCAGATTAATGTGGACACAGAGAAAAAAAGACTTAAGAATAAATATATGTGAACATAGCATAAATGGCAAAGAGACTGCTATCTGCCCCTTTTAGAAGAGAGTTCTGCAGAAAATTTCTTTGCTATTTCTTTTTAACATCCTCATCTCTTTCCCTGGAGAAATTATTTGCAATATCTCTGTCCACAAGTTTGGTGGAGAATTTCAAGTGGTCTTTTATGTTCCATTCTAATAGAAGTAATTTAAGCCCATGTTACACTGCACCAACGTTTGGAAAGAGGATGTAAAACGGAGAGAAACACTTGCCATCCGTTGGTTAATGCGATTCATCCATTCTGTACTCATGGCCTCTGTTTTTCATCCTCTCTATCCGTCCAGCATCCGTCGACTGAGGTTCCATCCGCTCAAAAAGTTTTGAACTGCTCAAAACTTTTTGAGCGGAAAATGATATCCACAGCGTCGTCCATTCTGCATCCACACGCATACGGGCAACATCCGTTCTGCATCCGTCGTCATCTCGTTACGCAGTCCGCTCTATCCGCTGAGGCATACATTGGCTACACATTCCGCGCAACTCAAATCCTCCAGCAGACCAGCAGACACAGCGACGCAGGGCAACCGAACACGTGACACGCGCAGCCATTATAGCACGAGCATGGGAGAAAGGATAGAAAGTGCGATGCAGCTCGCAAAAGAAGCATTTAACATCGCGAACAATCAAAACGTATCCCGCAGAGAGGGCCACCTACTCAATACTAAGGATGTCTAGAGAAATGCCTGAGAGGATGCAAACAAATGGACACATACGTGGAAAACCTACTTATTGCTATAAAAAAGGGGAGCAACCTCACCTGCGCATCTCACTTTCAGTCCAGCAGCCCTGCTGTGCAGACCTCTGCAGCCCTTGCTCCTTGGATGTCCACTTGATGTCCATTGATGTCCAACCATAGATTCGTAACACACTCCTCTTGGGTAGCCACCATCATTTCTGCAACAGTGCAAGCCCATCTAAGGCCTGCTCTTTCAAACTGTTCTACGGGAAGAAATAAGGCAGGTGGCAAGATGCACGGCGTGCTGGGGTCCGAAGATGGATCGGGGAAAGAGCCCCGAGTACGGACTTGTGACTAAACAAGCTAGCATGTGGAGCTGAGCGAAACGCAAGACCCTCGGGCATTTCCAGATACTTCATTGAGGCATGCTGCCAGCCATGGTTGACTCGATAGTTGCTGAGCGGCTGACACCCAGGTGACCAAGCACGAGCACAACCTCCGGCCCAGTCTGCGACCCTGGGCAAGGTGGCACTGACTCTATGCCGCCACCCTGGCCTCACGGATCCAATATAGGAGGCACTTGCAGTACAGCTGGAGGGGTTCCACACAACACCCATCAGCATTGTCGGTCAGAGAAGTGGTTGCAGGCCATCACTCGAAGAATACCTGGAGGAAGGCTCCCTCCAGTACCCCTCCACTGAAGAAGGCTGCGGAAGAAAGTTGGCAGAGTCAGTCCGGTATCAGAAGTGAGAACTTCGCCCACACCGTTGGAGCCATAGATGGCAAGAAAGCAACCGGGCATCAAAGCTCCCAGCCAAGTCGGGGTCCACTTATTTCAACTACAAGGGCTTTTCAGCATCGTCCTCTTCGCTGCCATGGCTAGTGACTACAAGTTCATGCTCAGCTCGCATTCGATGCTTCAATGCGCAACGAGTCAGCTTCATGCCCCGGTAACTACACGCCTCAAGCGAGGTGCTGCCATGCAAACCTTCATCATGGCTTCCCAGATCCAGACGCTCCCTGCCCAACGACCACACAAGATGTGCCCTACTTTCACTAATGGGGAGAATGACACCTTCTCCCTCCAGAACCCTACCTCTATGAAGCCCTACCACCTTCCAGACTGCTCCACCCTGTGAAGAGAGGATCCTTCAACTACACGGCTGTCCCAGACGGCAAGCGCGTGGTGGTGGCAGAACGCCTTTGGCATCCTGCGCCAACACGGTTCCAGGTACCTTCTCACCCACCACTGTCCAGCATCGCCAGAGACCGTGTAGGACGGACTCGTGAGGAAGCTTGCTGCACTCTCTGCACAATCTGCAATGCGCATCCGCCCCTACCCCGTCCTTGACACGACAGGCTCCGTGGATCTCCAACACAAGCGCAATGGGACCATCAGCGCTTGGGAATTGGAGGCAAGCGGGCCGAAACCTGATAGGACACTCGAGGATGTGCAAGAGCCCCCAACAAGACCTCAACCGTGAAGTGGAAGAAGCAGCCGGCAACCTCTGAAACAACCTGGTGCAACTCCCAGCTGTTAGCAGTGCGCAGATAGCAAGACAGGATGGCTAGATGATTAATGGCATGCTTACCTTCAGCCTGTTCTCATCACATTTGATGAGATTGCGCCATGTATGTTGCGGTGGCGCCTACCAATGAACAGGGTATTTAATAAAGAGTTTGTGTTTATGTTCAAATGTGTGGGATCATATGATCTACATTGTATTGATCAATAAAAAGCGGCAAATTAGGATGTGGCACCTGGGAGGGCTAGGACCATCTACAGTCCCCACTATGCTTGCACTGGAGTTATCATATCCCACAGCTATTTACCCCATCCCACAGGGTATCCTCTGCCCATCCCAAAGGTATCCCTGCCATCACTAACCATTGTGTTAATCTTAACCCATCCCAACTAGGTATCCCTGCCTCATGCCCACTTGCTATCTTATAACCCATCCCCACAAGCATGCAGCAAGGCGTTAAACATTTCTAAAAAAGTTTCCACACAGACTTTATTGGAAAAAAATAAAATGAAAGCACAAGTGTGTGAAGCAAAGATAATCTTTCTTAATAACACAAGCTGTAAAGAAAAACATGACCGCAAAGTAAAAAGTGTCCAAAGCAAAAAATACAAGTCAACCAGGTAGCCACCCCAGTCTCTGGCACTGTGCCTCTCTGGTCCACTCGAGAGTTGCCCCAGTCTCAGGGGTGAAGGGTCCAGTGGCTGTGCGACGGTGGCTGCATGCCTGGAGTGCTGGTCTGAAGCACCACTGGGGTGCCTGCCCCAAAGGACAACAGGGACGGTCGTGTTGAGAAAACTCTCAGACAGCTGGACCTTCAGTCCCTGTGATGTTGAGAAGCCCCTTCCTCCATGCCACTGGCAGGTGTGCAGCTCCAGTACGATTACAGATTGTACTGAGGCTGGGGCTTGGCTGTGGTGGACGGACAGGAGCAGTGGTAGTGGGGCGTGTCTTGGTCTGCAGCTGGGTGAAGGGACTGGCCTAGTCTGATACCTGTGGCAATGGTCGGCTATCGGACGGCTCGGCATGGGTGGCCATCAGTAGGCATCAGTGGAACCGTGGCATGGTGGCGTCCGATGAACATGTGGCTGGACTGGGAAGGCGCTGCTTGCCTGTTTGCTCTGGACCTTCGGCTAGCCATAGCCATTGGATAGGTGAGGGCCTGGGGAAAGCCTTGGAATGGAGTGACATCACCTGCGGGTGGAAGCTGAGCAGACCTAGGATGCGTGGGAGCAGTGTTCATCTGGGTCCTGGGAGGGTGTAGAGCAGCTCGGTTGATCCATTGTCCTTCACCACCTGGTACTGGCGGTTCCACCATGTCCATGAGGTCTGGTTCACCATAGGTGAGGGAAGGCTTGCGGTTGGAAGATGAGGAGTTCGTGTATACCAAGCTGAGAGAGGAGATCTATGCTGCTGGTGCTCTTATCTCCAGCAGGGCACAGTGTGGCTCGTTGTCTCTCCAGCGTTTGCCTCTCTGCCTTTCTGTGGAGGTGGAGCTGGGCAGTGGGATGCGGGGTTGAGCTGTGGGGAAGTGCCTGTCTCCTTTCTCCCACTGCACACCAGGGGGTCCTCCACACGCTCCGCCACGGTACTACAAGCTATTGGGGGTTCTCCATCGTTTGGCAGCCACTCCACAGATACCATTCCTGGAAGACAAGAGCTGACTCTTCTGCCAAAAGAGGCACTGGCTCTCAGCAGGGCTGCCCTGAAGAGAGAGGGGTAGTGAGAGGGACTGCTCCTCCAGGGACGCCGGATATCACCCTCCAGGAAGCCTGCACACTTGGCCATGAATGTGTAGTCCTCCTTCCGTCAGCCATGACCCGCCGGCCTGGCCAGATTTCTTTGAGGTGCAAGCTTACCCGCTATACCAGGTGTGCATGTAGTTCCCACCCCAGCCGCCGAGGAGCACGTCCCGAAGGTGTGAGCCCAGGCTCTTCCGCTTCTCTCTCCAAGCCAGCCTACCTTCCCTTTTGATGTCCTATAGAAGCCCTCTGTTCCCTTCCGCCATAAGATACTCATTCTCTCTCCAGCCACCTCCAGCCCTCATCACCTCTGTTCCTCTCTGTGATGTGTTTGGCCTCCTCTCCCGCCTTCTCGCGTCTGCCTTCTTCCCTCCTTTGGCAAGTACCACCTATGGGCCCTCCCTCCGATGAGCGGCTTCCCAGGTTGTAGGCGCCTGCTCCTCCACTAACACCACCACCACCACCAGCAAGTGGGCACCAGCCAGCACCCAGGCAGGACCAGGATCAGCTAGCAGCAGAACGTACAGCCACAGCCAGGACCAGGACAGACCAGGAGCACCAGCAGGACCCTGAGCACCAGCAGGACCAGCGAGCACCAGAAGGACCAGCAGCACGCCACAGCACCACGGATCGCACCAGCAGACCAGCAGGACGAGAGAGCCAGCGCTCAGACAGAGTAAGGCACCAAGCAGAAGCACCACCGCCAGAAGCAGCATCAGCAGGCTCCTCCAGAAGCAGCATCAAGCAGAAGCCCCAGCCCCAGAAGGAGTGAGCCCCGGCTGCAGAATCCCACACGCAGACAGCAGAGTGGAGGGCCAGGGGTTAGAGGTGGCCCCTGTCCCTACTTTGCCAGGGCTGGCAGCAGGATGCTTGCAGGGCTTTCTCTCTTCCCCATAGTTGTGAGGTTGCTTGAGCGTCGCAAGCAGGGCTGGCAAGCAGGCTGCAGGCAGGCAGGCAGGGCAAGGCAGCAGGCTTGAGCAGCTGTGTCTAGAAGCAGGCTCTTTCCTCTGTATTTGACCTGCTTGGGAGATTCTTCCCTTTATATCCGCCAGGGGCTGACGCAATGCATCCTCCCCGCATGCCGCAAGAAACACTAGGCATCTGCCTAGGGCATCCAGTAGGCTTCCGCTAGGCATCCACTAGGCATCCGCTAGGCATCCACATAAAGGCATCCGCTCTTGCATCGCCTTCATCCGTTCGGCAATGCTGTGCATCCGCTTCATCCGCTCGGCGTCCACTCTGCATCCGCTCTTTCTGTTCCGCGTCCGCTTTGCTGTGCTCCCCCGGAAGCCTTGCGGATGTGCCATCTACTCCCATCTGCTTCCAATGCGCTAGGCTTCCATGGAGCATCTGCTTTCCATCCGCCCTATGTCCTCCCCCCGTCCGTTTCTTTCCGTGTTGTCCGCTCTGGTTATCCAAATTTTTGCCCCTTTTGAGAGCAGATAACAATGTGGAACATTTTTCTCGTCCGCTGTGTCCTTTTTACAAACATTTTGCATTTGTCGGCCAGTGTGACAGGGCCTTTACCTACATATGTGCAGAGGTTTGTTTTTTTCCCAGTGATTTGGGACTTCTATCTCTTGACTTTCAGTGCAGGCAGAGTGGAACATCTTCTCTTGAAAAGTGCCACAGAACCTAATAATTGTTTCATTTTGGAAGTTTCAGGAAAGAACAAGAATTCCAAACATGATAACAACCTCACTTTTTGTTGGTGAATGTGTGCATTGTCCATGTGATGCATGCAAAAGACGGTGGGGCTTTGATTATAGGGACATGGCAATCATTTTTATTTATTTATGTATTTGTTCACTTCCATCCCAAAGATACCTCTCGAAAAACATGGCATCAATTGCTCTATTCCTACACTGGAACTTCATTAGATTATCTAATTCTGAAGGTCAACATTTGAGAACATTTGAATGGAGTCCATACAGAGGAGGCTTTTGAAACTTTCCCTTCCAAAGTGCCTTTTTTTTCTCTCTCTCTCTCCCTCCCTCTCTCTTCCTCTTTCTTTCTTTCTTTCTCTCCCTTTCTCCCTACCTCCCTCTGTGTGTGTTTGTGTATTTGTTTGTTTTAAGGGGGCTTCCTTCCCAAAACTGTATTATCAGACCAAGTTTTTTAAAACTATTGTAACTAAACAATGTCAACAGCTGAAACTGGCTTTGAAATAACAGCACACTGGACAAAGTTTGTATCTGTTACAATGTTCATGTCCTGAACTAATTCACATTCCAGAATGTAGTGTTTGTTTTGTTTTGCACTTCTTTGAAGTTGACAGTGTTGTACTCAGTGCAAAAACAATGCAAAGGAACAAAAATGCAAAATTTACCTGGATAAAATATCCTTTTGCTGTTTGAGAGAGAACATCCTGATTAAAACAGCAAGAGGGACAAACCTGAATTTTTAATCCTAACTACAATAATGACAAAATGATGAAATATGTCATGATATAAACATACATGTCTTCTCTGTTGTGTTTGTGTGGCAAGACCACATGTAACCCTATAACAACTGGGGATTCCATGGTGATGTTGCAATAACATTTCATCACTTGTGCCCCTTGCTACTACCCTATAGATATCTATAGGAATGACTAGGAAAAAAAAAAGCAATATTCTTATCTGTGAATACTAACATATGTCCAGCCAAGCAGAAGATATGGATTCATTGGAGGACTATAATTACCCCTATAGTTTGCCAACAATTATCTTCCTACCTGTGATAATCAGGGAATCTGAACTGATCAGGAGGGTAGAAATCATGTCCTATGAAAAGAGACAGACATCTATAGTTTTGAGAAGAAAAGTTGGATTGGAGAGGGTCTATGACAACACCCTTCAAAAATTTGAAAAGATGTGCTATACAAGAACATGAAAAGTTGGTTTCTGTTTTTCCAGATAATATAATGGATTTAAGCTACAAGAAGGAAAATTTCAATTAAAAAAAAATTACAATAGGAATATTTGACTTGAGAATCAAATACCAGGAGAAATAGTGGGATCACTTTCACTGTATACATTTGATCAGCAGCTAGAAAGCCATCTGTTGCTTCAATCTGGATTATTTCATTAAACTGAGGTTTGGAAATGAAGGCCACAAAAGCTCCTTCTGATTCTATAATTTTAAACTTATTTTTCCATTAAAAGTCAATTTTTAAAGTAAGCCCTCAAGGATGTTGATAAAACCAAATCATGCCTTCATTCTCATTTGCACTTTATCACTTTTCAGTCCAAAGGATTTGGAGTTTTTTCAGACATTCCAACATTGGAGTAGTTCAAAGAGAGCTTTTATAGAATGGAATAGAATAGAATAGAATAGAATAGAATAGAATTAGAAATATAGAATAACTTTATTGTCATTTTTAATGTACACTAATTGGCATACATTAAACTTAAATTTCATTGCATATAGCTCTCAAAAGGGTCACAATCCCCAATATACAGTACATAAACATGACAAAATAAATAAATACAAAATTATGCACATACCCACATATATTATATGACACAGAGAAACAACACAATCCAGTTCGGATGTAGGCACATACGAGAAAACAAATCTTGTGAGTTTACCAGACAGCATAGGGAACAAAGCTGTTACAGAATCTGATAGTCCTTCCAGAAATACTTTGAAACCTTTTCCCAATGGGGAACCACAGGAACAGATGGTAAAGTGGATGTGTGGATCACTAACAATGCTTTGAACTCTAAATACATAGCATTTATAAGCAGTATCTTGAATAACAGAAAGTGAACTTCTTATAATCTTCTCTACTATCCTTACCACTCTCTGTATGAACTTTCTATCTGATGCACTGCTACCACCAAACCAAACAGTGGTGTAGTTTGTTAAAATGCTCTCAGTCATGCCTCTGTAAAAAGTGTCAGGACAGAAAGAAAAAGATGTGCTGTCCTCATCTTATGCAGGAAATGCAGGTGCTGCTTTTCACACTTCAATAAGGATGAAGAGAGACCAGTTCAGATTGTTGGTTAGCTGCACCCCCAGATACTTCATGCTGTTGACTACCTCTACAGCTGCTTCCTTGATGCTGAGTGGAGTATGACTATGCTGGTTCTTTCTAAAATCTACAATGATCTCCTTTATTTTATTAACCAGGTTATTTTTATTGCACCAGTCCACCAAAGCCTTCACCTCTTCCTATAAGCATTTTCATTGTTATCCCAGATAAGACCTACCACTGCTGTGTCATCCGCATACATCACAATATGATTTGTAGTAGGTTTGGCCCAGCAGTTGGGAGTTATCAAGGCGGACAATAGCAGATTCAAGACACAGCCCTGTGGGGAACCCAAACTAAAGGAGATGGAGTTGGAAACTTTTCTTCTATCTTACAGAAATTGGGGCCTATCAACAAGGAAATCAAGTATCCAATTACATAAAGGAGTATTAAACCTAAAAAGCCCAATTTGTTCACCAAATGGCAATTAATGATATTTCAGCACACCCACTGCACTCATTCAGACACATCCTCCTATGAAATAAACATTGTTTTAAAGTATTTTGAGTAGCTGATAATTGCTTCTACATAATCTTCTACATGATCCATACTCAGTATCTTCTGCTGCAAAATCAAGTCCCGAAAGAATATCTGATGGAGAGAATACTATATACTATATCTCTAGGTACTCTTGTGGTGTTACCTGAAATCCAACAATGCTACATTGCAATCTTCCAAAGTGTCCACTGGTCTGACAACTATCAGGACATCTCTTTCTTTTCCTTCTACATTGCATTGAAAAGAGCACTCACAAGAGGAGGCATATATCCTGCCCTTTGAGTTTGGACTGGAGAAGTTCCTAATCACATGTACTATCCTTTAAAATTTCCTTTTAGGTCATGTGAAGGTCTAGAAAGTGTCTGGAAGCAAAGCAAAGGGAGTTAATTCTGATAAGAATGCCTGAAGAACAAACTGTATGGCAAGACTTACTATTTATGGCAAGGCTTACTATTTCTGACTATGTAACATGGAATGGAATGGAATGACAGTAGATAGCAAAATTATTCAGATTTTTCTGAACTTCATAAGCTATAATGGCTTATGGATGATACATAGGATGTACCTCTCTCTCAGCAGAAATAGAAAATGTAGGATGTAGAAACCAAATTATGCCAATAATAAAAACTGTAAAGAATTTCCATCCAAAAAAATAAAATTTGGTTCTAGGTTTTGTTTAATCAGCTATTACAAAAAATATTCAACATTGGGAGGGAGAAGAATGGCTAAGGGTATTTAAGATCTAATTTCAATTTTGTGTATGTTGGAATTCAACATGAAATTTGAAGCCAACATACTACTTATAAAACATATTTTAAATAAATGACAGTTATTCTGGTTGAAGATTACATGCTCAATTTGGCATAAGCCACACCTAAAAGTTTGGATACAGATTTTCCATAAATGAAATCTGTTAGGAATATAGGTCACCTAACAGGTATTTGGGTTAGAAATATATAAACCAGGACATTTTAGTACTATGTCTTTAAGAGATTGCAAAAACTGCAATTGGGTATGGTTTTTCAAATGGCCATAAGATGGAGCCAGAAACCTGGGTTGTTTAGTCTGAGTCTCAGAAGAGAGTGTGAGTGTATCTTTGTTTCCTTCTGTTGGAAAGTATTGCCGTTGCTCCATTTTTCCTAATTGACTGATATTACTGGATTTAATGTAAGTCTGATACTGAACTGTTTTTGACACTGGTATTTGATATTTGGATTATCCCTGGATGAAAACTGACTAATTTTATCTGTGAATGACTTTGTACTGCCTATTTTGGACTTTGCTTAACGTTTCTGGAAGTAAAAACCTACATTTACTATACAGTGTATCTGTGTACTGTGTGTGTATTATTCAAACACTTCTCTCAAATACGTCTCCCTGTATGCGCTCATTCTCCTAACGGGCAATTACCTCAACAAAATCAATCAATCAAACATTTATTGTCAATGCACAACATGTGTACAATGAAATTGAAAATTTTGGCTATTTTTCTCAATGATCTTACTGAAGAAAGTCCAATGGATAATAAGTCAATGGATAATCTTTACTAAATCATCCTTCTGCTGCAACTTTTGTGATCTGAACAATTTTTGGAATCTTAAAACACAGAAGAGGACAGAGGTCAAATACTTGAAACACAGCCTTCAGAAACCATGGATGTGATCCAACAAAAATATCCAAGGAAATGTTTATGGAACTGAGGCTGCTTTATCCACTGACACTGGATTCATTTTTTTTTAAAGGGCTGTCTGTGACAGAATCAACCCAATCAGAATTGACCCATTGTGTGACCTTGCCATTTTGTGATATGTTTTGGCTGTTCCTAAGGTCTAGGTGATCACTTGTCTCCAAGATGAGATGGATTCAGAGGTGGTATTCAGTCCGTTTGGACCCGTTCTGGCATACTGATAGTGGAAATGCCACATCCAGCTGGCCCCACCTGCCCTCCCCCAGCCTTACCTCTCCTATATTCCCTTGTATTTTAGCTCAACTGATTTGTGCGGCAGAGTGGATTGCCATGCCTCAGCTGAGCTAAAAAATAGCTTAGCTCACCTCACTCAGCTCACACAGAGGTCGGTCTTTGAGCCCGATGCATAGAACTGCTCATAGAACTAGTAGGAAAAAAGTTAGAAACCTACCACTGGATGGATTGTCTCCTCCCCCTAAGATAGGGTAATGATAAGATAAACCTATAGGTTTTTATCAGTTCTATAAGGTAAGCCAGACTGAGAGTTCAATGTCATATAATAAAAATCCCTCACTCTCTCTAATCTTTGTCGCCTATAAATTCTTATCCTGCTGAATCCATTTATTTATTTGATATGCAGCATATGCAGGGTGTTCCCATCCCTCTCTTTCTTCACAAATAGCCTTTATAAGCTTTCCCAACTAGAGTAAGAGACTTTGAAAAACAACTAAGGAAAGGAAAACCCAAACTCTTTGAAGTTTCATTTCACCTCTTCCTTATTTGTATTTTTATAGAAACACTACAAAGAGGAACTTTGAATTTCCATTACCAGAAGAGTCCAGGGTTGCAACATTAAGTTAACAACCACAGAGTTTCTATTTTAGCTTACCTGGCACACTCAGCTCTGCCAGATGTAGGTCTGCTATCACATCATTTGATCTGCTGACAATGTGTGCTTGACTTAAAAAAAAAAAAAAGCAAAGCAAAGCAAAGGAAATGCCTAGGTGACTCCTATCCAAATCACACATATTCTTTTGGTTAAGAATGAAATGTGAGACTGAATTTAGCCTTTAATTACATTTCCTTCCTTACCTCCAACAAACAAAAATTTATAACCTTTTTCCAATGAAGAAAGCCATATTTTGTAAATTACTTGCTTGGAATCTTCCCAGGAGCAAAGTTACTGAGGAAACATTCTATTATTTGGATTAATCAAAGGTTGGAGGGTCATTTTCAAGTATGCCCCCTGTTCATTTTATCTATTTGGCAGTGGTGGGTGGGCTCATCAGAAGATTTTTCCTCCTCTCTCTTTCTTTTTCCTTGAAAATTTCAAATTTCACAAAGCTACCTGTCAAATGGGAAGGATTTGTGGGACAGAAGCATTACTTAAAGCAATGTGTCTGTTTGTTTGTGTGTATCCATTGCTAAGCAAGGCAGTAGTTAAATCAGTTTGGCCATAGTATTTATTTATTTAATGTATATACAGCCACCCATTTCCCAAGCAGAGATTGCCTCTCATTATAGGACTGAATAAGATTTAAAAATGGAAACACAAGTCTGTGATACCATGGAGAAATAAAAAGAGATTGATTAAATTAAGTTCTTTTCACTAAATGTATTGCAGGTTGTCCTAGACTTATTTCTCTCTCTCTCTCTCTCTCTCTCCTCTCTCTCTCTCTCTCTCTCTCTCTCTCCCTCCCTCTCTCNCCCCTCTCTCTCTCTCTCTCTCTCTCCCTCCCTCCCTCTCTCTCTCTCTCTCTCTCTCCTCTCTGTCTGTCTGTCTGTCTGTCTGTCTGTCTGTCTGTCTATCAGAAAGAACTTGATTTAACCATAAAGTTTTCTCTAGAATCACAGACTTGTGTCTCCATTTCTAAAGCTTATTTAATCCTATAATGAGAGACAACCTCTGCTTGGGAGATGGGTGGCTATATATGATACATGAAATAAATAATATACCCAACAACTGAAAAAAAGATGATCGCATCTTTCTTAACTTTTGATACTGAGTTGTAAATGGCAATAAATGTTTTAAATACATAAGTTGCTTTATTAAAACCAGGTTTCCTTCTCTCCTAATTTCCCAATGGTAATACCTTACTGACAGGTGGTTTGGTCTGGTAGTTAAGGCACAGAAGAGGAGGGGTTCTAGGCCTGCCTTTAGGAACAAAGCCAGCAAAGAAATTTTGAGTAATTCACTCTCTCTCAATCCTAGGAAGAAAACTATGGCAAACCACTTCTGAAAATACTGCCTGGTTGTCAGGAGTCAAGACTGATTTGGCAGCCTCTTGTTAAACTGGAGAGCTGCAGATTTTTCTGTAGCATGCGGAATAGGGTACCATTTGGATGTATTAAACTCTGTGGGTTCTTTGCTATCAAGATATTGCGTTGAGTTCAATGCCATGCAATATCTGTCAGCTTAAATTTCCTGTTCTTCCAAACTGAGTTGACTGGGGCAAGAAGCTGTTTAGCAAGTTGGAAAAAGGAGAACATTTCACACTTTATAAGGGAAAAGGGTTTAATTAGGAGCAGATGTTCAGGACAATGTGAAGGCAATTTGTAACGTCCCTAGCAGATCAATTAACCATTTTTTCTTCTTCCTTACTCATATTTCATATTTCTTGACATTCTAAACCAAGGTCCATGGGGCACAGAATGCATATTTTAGAGTGGTTCCTTGACTTACACAGACCAAGAAAAACAAACAAAAGGTTGACAGACTTAAATATTGAGGAAGCAGAAGTCATGAGAAGGGGGGACCCAACGAAGAGAAATTGGGGTGGCATAAATTGAACACATTTATTTAAACAACCCAACTCTTGCTCTTCCTTTAAGTTCCTTCCCCACTATTTAGCTTTATAGTGCTTTACAAACGTCTCTAAGCAGTTTTACAGAGTCAGCACATTGTCCCCAACAATCTGGGTCCTCATTTCAGAAGGATGGAAGGCTGAGTCAACTTTGAGCCTGGTGGGATTTGAACTGCCAAATTGCAGGCAGCTGATAGTCAGCAGAAGTGGCCTGCAGTACAGCACTCTAACCACTGCACCACCATGGCTCTTCATTAACAACTCTCCTTTATCACTCTGGCTAGAATTACAGAAACTAGCACATCTGAAGGGGACTGGAATAGAGAATATGAGTTAATTCACAATGCACACCCACTGTACTTTCATACTTTTATACTCTCTTGAGCTGCAAGCAAAACCACTTTTATTTTCAAATCATGAAAACTACTTAGAGCACCATAACAGAAGGAAATCTGGCAAGACATTTTCTACCCTTTCCGAGAAACTGGCTGACATACTTCATATACGAACCATTTAAAAGTCTTGATGCATACAAATTCCACAATGCTTCACTTTGGAAGGCAATTGAAACTTTTATATCTTTTCTTATAACCACAGGTATGCACGTTTACTCCACATGCAGATTTTTTTTTCCTAAAGTCACAGATCTTTTGAGATCATATTCTAAATATTGTGAATTCCAGTTATGTTTTGCTTGGGATATGGCTAAAGCTACCCTTTCCTAGCAGAAAGCATAACTAACTGACAATACAAGCAGAAAGTACAACATTGTTTTTTTAAAGAAATCTTTATCTACAGAAAATCACGAGACTTTGCAAATGAATACCTAGGTGTATAATCTAAATTGAAACTAAGATTTTTGAGTCTTTCTATTGCTGAAAGTCTCTGCATCACCATTTCATTGGCAAATAAGCAGAATCAAGTCATCTTTTCTTGACCCAGTGTGCACTCCACAGCCAGGAAACCTAGGGACTTCCAGATGGTAATGAACTACAGCCCTGACCAGCAGACCTCTAAAGAATGCTAGGTAAAGGAATGTTTAAGGAGCCCATCTTAAAACTTAAGGCAATTTCTTTATTCCTTAAGCCTCCCTACACTCCTAAAACAAAGAAAGATCCCAAATGTTTAGCTCCATCAATTAGACAGAAGTTCTATTATTCCCAGTGGCAATGCTGTCAGCTTTGATGCTATACAAATTGAATGGGAGGAAATTATTTAGATTTTCAGGTTATGATATGAAGGTTTAGTGACAGTAGAGACAAACCTGTCCTACTTCTTAACACTCAGTGGAATTTGGAAAGAAGTTCTCTCTGATTTTTAAGCATTCAATCTAGGCATGAGGAATGTTCCATTTCATATGCATTCAGTGTATGGAATTCACTTCTGTAATACATTGGAATTGATGCTACTACAGATTAGGAAATAAGGTGGACAAAATCTTCACTCTAACAAAATCTATTGGTTATAAAATAATGCATTCAAGGTATCAAGAGAATATGTGGGGAAGCAACAGGCCAGGCAGAAGTAGTATTCAGCAGGTTCTGACCAGTTCTGGAGAACCAGTCGCGGAAATTTTGAGTAGTTTGGATAACCAGCAAATACCAACTCTGACTGGCCCCACCGCCCCCTCTGCCTCCCGAGTCCCAGCTGTTTGGCTGGGTTTTCTTTTGTTGCCCTGCACATGAGAACAGAGTGGAAAGCAGCTTTGGGGAGGAATGGAGATTTTACAGTAACCTTCTCCTGTCACGCCCACCAAGCCACACGATGTCCACCAAGCCACACCCACAGAACCAATAATACTAATAAAAATATTGAATCCCACTACTGGCTGGGACTATAAGTGAGTTTACAAAGGCCACTCCTATTTCAAATAATAATCAAGACATTGTGAATTGCAATTGGAAGTGAATAATTGTTTCTTGATGGATTTTATTTTCGGTGTGCAAGCTAGGAATGTGGGCGGGATATTATTCAAAGAGACAGAGGTCAGTAGTTAGAACTAGAAACAGATTTTGCCTCAGGGAAGCATATTCTGGCTATATCTAGACTAGATTATGGACTCTGCTCCTTGACAGTGGCTTAAAAATAGCAGTCAGTTATTCCAGCAATTTTGTATTAGTTGCAGAGTCTTTTCTTTTGATTCCAAGCACAATGCAAGGTGCTCACTTTAATCTTTAAGACTCTAAAACATTTTTGCAAGGTTAGTTGAAGGATTGCCTCTGTCTGTCTAAGCTGCCGAGGATCACATTCTGGTTTATAATGTTACATAATTATTAAACACATATACTGCCTTTTCTCTGGAGTTTAAGGTAGTGCCCAGGATTTGCCTGTATGTTTTGTCCCATGGTTTAGCCTTTAAAATAACCCTGAGAGATAAGTTGGGATGCGAAGCCTCATGGCTGAGAGATAACTTGGTCTTAAGGGGCCTAGCCCAACACTTCACCAGTATGTTGACTTTCTAAGATGTTGTCTGGTTAATTAGATGGTATATATTTAAATATATATATATATAAATGGAAAACCAAGGGATATACGAAGTTCCCTGTACATCATGCCCGGCCACATACATTGGACAGACCAATAGAAGAATAAGTACCCGCCTGCTTAGATGAACACAAAAATGCAGTAAAAAGCTGGAAACACACCTCCTCACTAGTCCAACACATGAAAACCACAGGTCAGAACATCAACTTCAATGGTGCTAAAACCCTAGCCACTATAGAAAAGCCCAGCCACAGAATCATCAGAGAAGCCATAGAGATTGAAAAAAAGACCTGAAAGCAATGAATAGAAGAGATGATTCCAGCAGACTGTCAATCATTTGGAAGCCTGAATTCTCAAATAGAAAGATCTCCACACCACAAGCCAGGCAAAACCCCTGGGCACAAAAAGACTCCCTCTGATGCCTCCAGCTCAAATACCCCCCACCAGGCACCCAGATGAAACCTAGCTTCCTAATAGATAAAACAGCGCCTTTCACACGAAGCCAAAGCTGCCACTGAAAGCCTCCAGTGCAGGAGCAGAGTGTTGCCAGCCAATCAAAGCCACAAAACAGACAGAAGAAACCAGAAACACCAATCAATACAAACTCCAAGTCCAATAAACACAGACCAAGACTCCCAACCAATCAGGATGTAGAAAAAAACAACCTACCATAGGCTAGCCTCAAATTTAAAACCAAACTGCTGTGAGACCCTGACCCACATACAAATTCTATACAGAAAGCCTGATGATGGCAGATGAGATTCTGCTGAAACGTTGCTACAACTTTAAAAACACTACAATGACGTGGGATAATACCCGAAGGAAGCTGAACGCATATATATATATATATGTGCTGTTTAGCTTCCTTCGGGTATTATCCCACGTCATTGTAGTTCTGTTAAGTTGTAGCAACGTTTCAGCAGAATCTCATCTGCCATCATCAGGCTTCTGTGTGGATGTGTGTCTCACAGTTCCTCTGTTTCAAATTTGAGGCTGGTCTATTCTGATTGGCTATTAGCCTGGGTCTGTGTTCATTGGACTTGGAGTTTGATTGATTGGTGTTTCTGGTTTCTTCTGTCTGTTTTGTGGCCTTTGATTGGCTGGCAACACTCTTTCTTGTGTTGGAGGCTTTCAGTGCAGCTTGGCTCCGTGTGAAAGGACGGCTGCTATTCATCAGCAAGCTGCTATTCATTAGCAAGCTGGGTTTCACCTGGGTGCCTGGTGGGGGGGTGTTTGAGTTGGAGCTATCAGAGGAGTCTTTTGTGCCCGGTTTTGCCTGGCCTGTGGTGTGGAGATCTTTCTATTTGAGAGGCAGGCTTCAAATGATTGGCAGTCTGCTGGAATCATCTCTTCTATTCATTGCTGTCAGGTCTTTTTTTCATCTCTATGGCTTCTCTGATGATTCTGTGGCTGGGCTTTTCTATAGTGGCTAGGGTTTTAGTGCCATTGAAGTTGATGTTGTGACCTGTGTTTCATGTGTTGGGACTAGTGAGGAGGTGTGTTCCAGCTTTTTTACTGGCATTTTTGTGTTCAATCTAGGCGGGTACTTATTCTTCATATTGGTCTGTCCAATGTATGTGGCCGGGCATGATGTACAGGAATTTCGTATATGCCTTGGTTTTCCAGGTCATTTTGTCTTTGAGGTTCTCAGGATGGCTGCTATTTTTTGTCTGTTTTGAAGGCAGTCTTTGATGTTTGATGCGTGTATAGTATAACAGACAAAATAATATTATATAATATAATAATATTAATTAATTATAATAATAATAATAATAATAATAATAATAATAATAATAATAATAATAATAATAATAATAAAACTCTGTTTAAAATCATGCTTGCTGATATACTGTGGGAGTTGCTGTTGTAAGAAGTGTGAGGTTTTTTTACACTTTTAAAACTGTATCATATTTAGGTATTTTTCAAGCTTTACTTCTAAACCACCATGTGAATACAAGATGTAATGTTCGAGAAGGAGGGGCTTTTTTGTCAACTGGCTTAAAATTGCAGCCTGAGATTTTGATGGTGATCTTGTCCTCGGGATCCTTCAAATTGCTCCTCAGTCTGGCATAAAAGAGCACCCATATGTCGTGCTCATTATCAATTATGATTAAACCCCTTAAGATAAAAAGCCTTTGATCATGAAAGAATGTGAAGATTTACAAAGAAGTAAGTAATCCAGCCTTCTTCCTCTTTCCTTTTTCTTTTTTGAACAATGCCAAATGTCATTTCTTTTAAAAGCAACCTTCCCCTCCTCCTTCTTTCCTCCCTCCCCCCCCTCTCTCACACACACACATATAAAACATCAGTGGCCTTGCCATGTTCAATTCACACATCCGCTCAGGGAGAACATAACCGAGCATTTTGACATTTTTGATACCTGCAAAATAACACAACATACTTTGAAATGGTAAATGGTAATCATTTAAACCAAATGAGTGACAGAAGACAGAATTATTGCACCTACAGCACAGGATATACAGTACTCTGCACCTATTTCAGGGGAACGAGAGTGGGTGGCCGGAAGATCGAAACGTTTCCCCCCATTTAACCTGTAATTTGACAACATCTGCAAAGAATTAGCTTTAGCACGGGCATGCCAATTGTTGTCTCTAAAATCAATCACTAGGGAGATGAGGTTACTTCAAATAGAAGTTAGCTGCCTAACCAGTTTCAGAAAGAAGGAAAATGAGAAAGAAGAGAGAGAGAGAGAATATATATTAAATATTGAAACTGGAAAGGAAATTAATTCCTTGCAATTCAAGGCTGATTCCAAAGAACATTTGAGACCATTCATATTTTTATGTGTTCATAAAATATTGGGATCAGATGCTTTCACAATTAAAAAGTGTGGTGGTTGTGTGGGTAATGGATGCACACATGAATGAATGGATATTATTTAGTATGATTCAATTGCTTATTGTACCCTATGACTATCATTAAGTGTTGTACCTGATGATTCTCAACTCTTGACGAATGTATTTTTTATTTTATGTATACTGAGAGTATTTACACCAATCACACTTGGCCAATAAAGTATTTTATTCTATTTTACTTTTTTCCCCTTCTGTTACGGTATCTTCTCCCTTTCTCTATTTCTTTTCTTTATTTTCCTCTCTTCAAGCTTAGAAATTGAAGCAATGTTTTAGCCAATGTTAAAGGAAATCCCATCAGCTGATCCAAATGAGAAATTTTCAGTTAGTCTTCTTAGGAGTAAATCTTCAATCCCCCAGTATTTCTCTTTGTCCTTAAGAAATTCATGAAGAATTGTAATAATAGTAGAAGAGTTGTAATATTTCGTTGTGTCATGATGTTTACAGATTGAATTATTTTCTTTAATCTGCTCTAAATCTTGTGAAGTACAGAGATAACAACTGCCTGGTAACTATATCTCCAGATATTTCCGTTCTTCTTTCCTTGAGAGAAAAAAAAAAGAGAGAGAGAGAAAATCCCCCCTTACCTGTTCTCACTCTATTCTTGAAAGCTCCAATTCCTGGGGTATTTTTGTCCCTTGTAAGGATCTGTTCTTCCCCAGATCCCTGTTCTCGGGCTCAGGAATTTTAAGATACATAGACATCTGGGAGTTGAAGTCCATACATCTTAAAGTTGTTGAAGTTGAGAAATACTGTTCTATTCCATTGCCTGCTTTAGCATAGAAGCTCAGAAATGTCAATTCTTTACAAATCTTTCTGTGGCTAATATCTAGACCTTAGGATTTGTTTATTTTTGAATGTGTCAGTGAAGCTTACAGTTTTATTCTTTCCAGTTCTATTTGTGTCTGTTTGAAAATGTTAGCTTATGTTCTCAGCAATGAAGTCAGAAGCAAACAATTCACCAAGTTTCTGTATTTCTTATTCTGCAGACTAATAGTGCCAATGTCACCTAAAGGCTTTTATCCTGCTGAAAAATAGTTAAATCCTTAATATTTATATTATTGGACTGGGTATCAATATACTTTTTTCCCCTTGAATTTGATTTGCCAAACATTATGATCTAGTTTGTTTTTCTCATTTGAGAAGGCTTCCATTTTTTTTTCAAGGATGTCTTCTTGACTCTGATAGCTTCTATGCTCCTGGTCATCATAGGTAGTCCTTGACTAACAACAGTTCATTTAATGACTGTTCAAGGTTACAAGGGCACTGAAAAAAGTGAGTTACGACCATTTTTCATACTCATGACAATTGTGGCATAAGATCAAAATTCAGACATTTGGCAACTGACTCATAGTTTCAGTATCCCAAGAACCCAAGATCATCTGATCACCTTTTTTGCCACCTTTTGACAAGCAAAGTTGGGGCAGTCAGATTTACTGAACAATCATATTATTCACTTAACAACTGCAGTGATTCACTTAACACTGGTGGCAAGGAATGTCATTAAATGGGGCAAAACTCACTTAACAAATGTCTCACTTAGCAACAAAAAATTTGGGCTCAAACATAGTTTCATACACATATGAAAGGGCATGAGAGTTCAGTCACCCAGTGAAATCCATCAGCTTAATTTTTCTAACTCCCTCTAAATATCCTTGTTAAATAGGTATGATGTGTACAAGGAAACTTAAATTCTTGTGACACTATTGAGAACAAGATGTTTTTTTAAAAAACAACAACAAATGAAATATTTGAACACATCAAAAGTATTAGTGTATTTTACAAAGTTTATATCACATACATAACCAATTACATGAATCTGCAGATAATTGGAAGAAAGGCTTCTTTAATTTATGTACCACATATCAATGCATAACTTATTTGTCACACTTCAACAATCCAGATACAGTGACAGTTGCCCAAGCCAACTCATTAGCATTATATCAAAATGAGCATAAATGTTGGTATCTCCTCTGATTAGTAATCCTTGTATTTGTGTGTCTTATAATAACACATCCTGTAAAGGGCCTGTCACATAGGCCGACGGATGCAAAACGTATGTAAAAAGGACACAGCAGACGAGAAAATGTTCTCCATTTGTTATCCCACTTCTCAAAAGTGCCCCCGAATCATTAAGCAGACGCGGACAAACAAATGAAATGAATGGACAGGGGAGAGGACGTAGCCAGGATGGGAAAGCGGTGACTCCACGGAAGGCCTCGGCGGATGGAAGTGGATGGAAGCGATGGCACACCGCAGGGCTTCTGGGGGAGCCACAGCAAAAGTGGACGCGCAACAGAAGGAATGGAGTGCCGCAGCAGATGCCGAGCAGATAAGCGGATGCAGACGGATGGGCCTAGAGGATGCAAACGTTCACTGCGCATGCAGGGAGGATGCATTCGTCAGCCCCCGCGGATATAAAGGGGAAGCAGCTCGCAAGCAGGTCACCATTCAGAGGAAGGAACCTTGCGCCAGACCACAGCTCCATCCAAGCCAGCCAGCCAACACCATGGGAAGGAAGAGGAAGCCTTGCCACTTCTGCCAGCCCCGCAATAGGGGACAGGGGCCACCATCCAACCCCCTGGCCCGTGACTCTTTCTTCTTGCTGGGCTTCTGCTGCTCGGGGCTGCGGACTCTTTTCTTGGTGCTTGGAGCTTCTGGCTGCACTGCTTCCTGGCTGCTTGGGGATTTCTGCTGTGTGGCTTACTCTGCTGGCGCTGCTCCTTGCGTGCTGGTGCCTTCTGCTGGTGCTTACTTCTGGCGCTTCTCCTGATGCTAGGGCTTTCTGCTTTGTGCTTACTCTGCTGGCACTGCTCGCTGGTCCTGGCCTTGCGTCCCGTGCTGTGCTTCCTGATGCTCCTGGTCCTGGCTGGTGCCTGCTGGTGCCTCCTGTCCTGCTGGTCCTGCTGGCTGCTGCTAGTGCTTTCTCTGCTTGCTGCCTGATTCCTGGTGCTGCTGCTGCGTGCTGCTGGTGACTTACTATGCTGCTGCGCTGATCCTGGTGCTGCTTGGTGTGCTTTTGCTGCTACTTGTGTTGTTGCTGTGGTGGTGGTGGAGCAGCCCCTAGTACTCGAAGCCCCTCTGATGAGGGCCCAGATGCCCTGCCAGAGGAGGAAGAGGCCATTACGAGATTGAAGAACGAGAACGGGAGAGGAGCGCAATACTCCATCGAAGAGGAACATGAGGATGAGTGCTGGAATGGCTGAGGGACAACGAGTATCTATGGCAGAAAGGAACACAGGCTCTATCGAGACACCAAAAGGAAGCAGGCTTGCTTGGAGAGAGAAGGTGGAGAGCCTGGCTACCACTTTCGGAGATTGCCCTCCTCGGCTGGTGGAAGCACATGCACACCTGGTACGGGAACTTGCACCTCAAGAATCTGGCCAGGCCACGTTCAACGCTGACGGACTGGCGAGACCTACGTGATGGCCAAGTAGCAGCTTATTGAGAGGGGTGAGATCCACCACTGAGGCATGCAGCCCCTCTGGACAACCCTCCTCTTCTCTGGCAGCCCACAGAGAAGCCAGCTCCTCTTCTTAGCAAAAGTCAGCTCTGTGTCCAGGCCGGTATCTGTGGAGCGGCCCATGATGAGACCCCCCCGACAGCTGCACTCCCTGCTGGCGGAGCATGTGGAGGACCCACTGACGCAATGGGAGCAAGGAGAGGGCCACTGTTCCACCAGATACCAACCACATCCACCCCCCAGATCCACTCCAACTGAAAGCACAGAGAGCCAGACCGGCGAGGGCAGTAGCCCACTTGTCCTGCTGGAGATCAGGGACACCATCAAAAGCAGCCGTAGATCTCCTTCTCTCAGCTGGTTACACACCAACATACCAATCTCAAAACCCAAAACCCTTCCTCACCCGTCAACCAGACCTCCTGGGACATGTCCGAATCACAGTACCAGGTGATCAAGGACAGGATCACCAGTCTTTGCACAACCCTCCAGGCCCAGCTGAACCTGCTCCCACCCAGTCCAGGTCTGCTTCCTTCCACTTCCAGGTTGACTGTCACAGCCCTTCCAAGGCTTTTCCACAGGGCCGCTCAACCTTACCAAGGCTACGGCTACCAGAGCTCCAGCAGGCATGAGGCAGGCCCTTCCCAGTCCAGCCCACAGGTTCATCGTATGCCCACCGGTGCCACCGATGCGCACAGATGGCCACCCATGCCACAGATGCCACCCAACACTACCTCGCTTCACCTGCCAGACCAGACATCCCCACTACACTCCTCCTTCCTCCACCCCAACAGCAAACCGGCTCAGCAACATCTTGTTCATCAGTTGTTGGGAGCTGACACCCCCTGTCCTGGAGGAAGGGTGCTCTCAGCATCACAGGACTGAGCCAGATGTTCCCTAGAGCTTCTCCACACACCGTCCCCTGTTGTCTTTCTCGGCGGCCAGGCACCCAATGCCGCCTCAGACCAGCACTCCAGCAGCAGCCACCTCCACAGCACCTGGACCCTTCACCCCGAGACTGGGCATGCCCTCAGAATGACCAAGAAGAGGACTAGTGCCAGAGAACTGGGTTGGCTACCTGATGACTTTATTCTTTGCTTGGACACTTGGACGTTTTCATTTCTTTTACAGTTTTTGATTAAAAAGATTATCTTTGCTACACACACTTGCTTCAGTGTCTTTTTAGTCATAAAGTCTGGGGTGGAAACTTTTAGGAAATGGTTTTTAGGCCTTTTTCAGTGCTTGTGGGATGGGTAACATAGCCAGTGGGGATGGGCAGGGTACCTGTGGGAACTGGGGTAATAGCGATGTGTGGGCACGGGGCAGGGATACCTTTGGGATGGGTAATAGCTTGTGGATGCGGCAGGATAACTGAGGTATGGTATAGCTGTGGGGAATGGGCAGGATACCTTTGGGATGGGTAATAGCTTGGGATGGTCAGGGATTTCCTTTGGGTATTGGCGTAATAGCTTGTGGATTAGATAAATCTCCAGTGCCAACATAGTGGGACTGTCCCTATATGGTCACCCTCCCAGGTGCCACCACCTATGGCCCTTTATTACCAATACAATTTAATCATTTGATCCACACATTTCAACATAAACACAACTCTTATTAATGGCCCTGCTTTCATTTTGTAGGGCCACTCAACATACATGCCCAATTCTTCATCAGTTGCATGAGACAGCCTGAAGAAGGCATCCATAGCATCTATCATCCTGTTTTTGCCACTCTAACTGCTCCAGCTGGGGAGTTGCACCAGTGTTTCAGGAGGTTGTGCTACTTCTTCCCTTCACATGAAGCTCTGTTGGCGGCCCCTTTACATCCAAAGTGTCTATCAGCGTTTTGCCCTTGCCTCCATTCACCAGGCTCCATGTCCCCATTGCCCTTGTTGGAGGTCCACGAGCCTGTCTGAAAAGACTGGGTAGCGTGTGCGCATGAGATTTGTGCAGATGCAGCAAGCTTCCACCGATGTTTCGCTCATGGTCTCTGGGCGATTGCAGCATCTGGTGATGAGAAATACCTCAAAACCTGTTGGCCCGGATGCCAAAGGCATTCTCCACCCACCCGCCGTGCCCTGGAAGCCTGCAGGTGAAGATCTCTCTCACGCGCGTGAGGCATCTGGAAAGTGTAGGGTTTCATGAAGCGTAGTTCTGAGGGGCGAAGGCGTCATCCCCCAGATGTGAAGATAGGGTACATCTGGTGTTGTTGGGTAGGGGTCTGGCATCTGTCGGAAGCCTATGATGATGATTTGCGTTCCAGCCCCTCCTTTTGAGGTCGCGTGGCATTGTATACCTGCGGCATCTGAAGCTGACCTGTTCCTGAAGCATCGATGTACATGAACTTTGCTAGTCAGCATCGGACCATGCGAAGAGGATGATGCTGAAAAAAAGCCCTTGTAGTGTGATAAGTTGGACCCTGGACTTGGCTGGAGATTTGCACGGCCACGTGGCTTGCCATCTATATCGGCTCCAACGGTGTGGGAAAGTTCCACTTCTGATACCACTGCTCTGCCAACTTTTCTTCCAGCCTTTCTTCAGTGGAGGGGCACTGGCAGGAGCTCCTCCAGGTATTCTTCGATGATGGCTTGCACCCTTCTCTGACCACAATTGCTGATGGCTGTTTGTGTGGCCACCCCTCCAGGTGTACTGCAATGCTCCTGGTATGTGGGTCCCGGAGGCCAGATGGTTGCAGAATCAGTCTGCCACCTGGAGCCCAGGGGTCCAGGGCTGCGGCCAGAAGTTTGCTCTGCTTGGGTCAACCTGGGTGTCAGCCGCTCCACACCTTTCGTCAAACATGGGGCTTGGGCCAGCACCTCATGAAGTTCTGGAATGTGTCTTCGCTTCCTCAGCGTCCACCATCAGCTTTATTATATAGGTCCGTACTCTGCTCTTTTTCTGTTGATCCATCTTCGGACCCAGGACACTTCTTGGCCACCTCCTTTTCTTCGCGTTAGAACAGTGAAAGAGCCTGTAGATGGCTTCGACTGTTGTCGAACGATATGGCCCTACCAAAAAGGAGTGTTGTTGAGTGATCCATGCGTGGAATGACTGTGATGGCTGTGGAAGAGCAAGAGCCAGATGGGGAAGGCTGACAGAGGTTTGCACAGCTGGCTGCTCACTGAAAGTGAGATCCAGGTGAGTTCCTTTCCCCCTTTTTATAGGAAATATAGGGTTTTTCCACTCGGTGTTCCTTTTGCATCCTCTAGGCCATTTCCTGCAGACATCCTAAATATCCAAGATATTTCCCCTCTTGCAAACTTTTTTTCCATTTTTATGCTTTTTATGCAAGCTGCATTCCATTTTCATTCTTTCCACGTACGTTGCTACTAACGCTGTCGTGTTCTGTTCCGTGGTCTGTTTCACTTCCTCCCTGTGTCCGTTTTCCGCTTGCAGAGGATTTGAGTTAATGGAGCGACGCGGATGCCTAGCAGATATAGCGGTATGCATTAAACGGATGACACGGATGTTAGAACGGATGTTCCCCGTATGCGTTGCGGCATGCAGAACGGACACGTTGCGTACATTTTCCGCTCAAAAAGTTTGTCGCAGCTCAAAACTTTTTGAGCGGCATGAAAAGGTCAGTAGACGGGATTGTGGATGGATAGGAGAGATGGAAAAAATGGACGCCAGTGAGTACAGAACGGTAGCATCGCGTTAACCAACGGATGGCAAGTGTTTCTCTCCATTTTACATCCTCTTTCCATCCGTTGGTGCTTAAATCTTTGCAGATTATATGCCAGGATTCTAAATTGCATAACATTTTTCAGTACCTCCAATCCACTTTTGTAGTCATCCTTATGGGATCAGTTACTATTCGTCTTGCACAAATCTCCTTGTTGCATGTACAGTTATGAATGGAAAATTGAATTTCAAATAGACTTGCCAGTGATACCTTTGAAAACATGAAAAACACATTTTCAATCAGAGGTATCATGCAAATGTTGCACAAATATCCAGGTGATGGGAAAAAATAAGGTCTTACACTGAGACCACAAAATTCATGGTACTGAATAATAGTCCTCAAGGTCCGAGCTGTGCGGAGGTCCACCATAGCTGAATTGGGTTGCCCTGAATCAACTATTTTAACTGTCCTATTTTATATTGAGATTTGTTCAAATCCAATGCATAACTCAAGTCCATGTTGTGATGTTTCTATGAAGCTGTTATGTCCATCCATCCATCACTCTTCCATCACTGCAACGAACCCATATATTTTACCTGAAATAAACATTTGTGGCAACTCAATATCTTAATACTATTGAATAACTTGGTAGCTTTTAGATGATCATATTGCATAGATGACCTATAAAATAATTTTAATTAACTCAGATAATAGCATGATATTAGTTTAGAAAGGAGAAAAAACCTCATAAAAGCCTTATCTGAATGCCTAGTAACATCTGAATTGAGATTCACTTAGAATACAGCTGTGACTTTGTAAAAACCTTACTTTTTACTGAAGCTATATTCTAATAACCATGTTTTTCTCTTATGTTGAGCCAAGTTTCTGTGTATCTCCCAGTCTCCTATGACGAACTAAATATCAAAGGAAATATCATTTTGAGATTTTTGTAACATGTCATTTCATGGACTTTGAAATTATTTTGAGAGTTGGCCCATTAGACTTTTAGAATCTTACGAGTTAATTGGAAATAAGCCTGCTAGAAATCTGTACAATCCATTTGTTCATTAGTAGATAACATTTCTGCGAAAGACATTCAGTGATACCCCAGACTTTGAAAAAGAGGGCTGTGAAAGGAATCCTCATGCCTGGCCATCTCCAAATTTACAGAACATTAAAACTTATGTTCATAAGCTAGAATGGAAATTTGAAAGGACCCATCCACTGTCAAGAAGGGATTCCTTTCATGCAGCTCTCTCCAATTTTTTTCAGTTGCTGAAACAAGTCAAGCAATTATTACTGAAATTTAATTTTTGCCCAAGCTAAGTCCCCTAGACAGTTTTATGCTACATTCCAACTCTAATAGTTTAATTATTGCCAACAATTGCTATCAAAAGTTCTTTGCTTATATCTGAGGGCTTTGAAAGATATTTTTGTCTACAGTTGAAATGCTCCAGGCTTCTGTCCCTGTCAAGGATTCATGCATTTCTTCCATTGCACCAAATTGATTGTCATCCAAAGTTTTTTTCCCCACCAGTGATAGCCAGTTTCTGAAATAGTGTCAGAACTCCCTGTATTACTTGTCCTTCAGATTCATTTATGTCTTTCCTTATATATCTCTGTTTCCTTCTTTCTGTCAGTTTCAACTAGTTTGTATGATTAACATTAAACATAGTTTATTTTATATTTATCAGATAAAAGATATAACATTTTATATCCCTGTTCCTTGTAGAATATGTTCATATCAGCAAGATTTGAAACTCATGGAGAGGAAATTTCAAAACACTCCTTACCAGGAATACTTCTACATGTTTTTGGAAATAAAGACTGAGACAGATGAACATATACTATTGAGTTGCCCTTTATACTTTATACTTCACCTGCAGAGCTATTCACCCCCTTTGTTATCAAATATTTGGCTCCAAAGAGAGGCTTTTAAATTTTTAATTACAGAATCAGTCTAGCAAAATCACTGGAAAGGCTTATGTTATGCCATGACAATTGTTTGTGCTAGAAAGCACCAGGTTTCTAGTGCACTGTGCATAGACAAGAATAGATTTTGATATGATGCTGGTTTATCAAGTTTGAATGCCTTTTCTGATATTCCTGCTAAATTGCTTTTGAGTATACTGTTCTGTTTTGTTGTTAACTTTTGGTCTATGACTATATAACAAATATGTAAAATCAACATCAATGAAGTTGATTGATTCTTCTGTTGTCCCAAGATTTTCTGTTGTTTAAGGCACTATGCCATTTAATTGGTCTTTTACATCTCAAGTATTAGGAAACATAGGGAATTGGGAGGAACTGATCATCTATTTCTGTTGAATTTGCAGAATCAAGAGGTTGATAATATTGTCAACAAATATTCCATTTCTCTTTGGTGCATTAAATTCTCTTATTGTCAAATACTACACTTACACCCTTCTCCCTCTTTGTGTGTGCAAAGTACAACCTAGGTAATCTATCAAGTTTCCATTTTAGAGAAAAACAAAACAGCTAACTAATTTTTTTCCCCAGTTCATCTAAGTCTCCCCTACAGATAGAATATTACTTTCTATTGCATCATGTGCAATGCTTCTGAATTATGCTGAATTACAGCTCAATGATTGGGTTTCATATTAATACTTTAGTTTTCATGGAAGGTAACTTTCCAATTCCCTACAATTCCTCCCCAATTCCCTAAGTTTCATAAAGTTTCCTGTCTTTTTTCCCCCTAGTTTCAGGTGCATCACCAATTTGGCCACATAACATGGGGACCAAGAGCCACATTTTGACATAACCAGGATGCTGTTTGTTCATTATCATAAGAAAGGTATGTCTTGGAATGTTTTCAGTGTCACTGAAGTGTCAACCTTCATTCCAGGTATCTCTGTGTGCTCTGCCATAAGCCCTTTCAGTTCAGAGTTGCCTTGCAAGAGTAGACCATGAATATATTGCTCTATAAACAAAGGATTAGGTTTCACTCCTGGGTCTCCCTTTTAAAGTGAGTGCACCAGGAAAGCCTGCTATTCTCAGATAGAGAGCCCACCTAGGTAATGCACTTCATTTATTTACTTAAGATCATTTCGTTGGCTCGGCCTCATCAAAATTACTGTCTCTCATTTCATTCTGCCTTTTCTGAAATTGTCCAGATTGTGCACTCCATGTCTACAGGCTCGGTAAAGAGCCAGACCAAGAGGGAAAGCTTTTGAAGAGTTCCCACAGCTGTGAAAACATCAGCCTTGGGCTGTGTGTTGAGTAACTTCAAACAGCTGCTTCAGGTGACTAAACACCTTGAATCTCATTCATCAACTCTTGTTTATACAGCCTGACAGACCAGACTTAGAGAATTAAATCTGACTAAAAAAAGACAAAGAAGAAGAAGAAGAAGAAGAAGAAGAAGAAGAAGAAGAAGAAGAAGAAGAAGAAGAAGAAGAAGAAGAAGAACAAGAACAAGAAGAACAAGAAGAAGAACAAGAAGAAGAACAAGAAGCAGCAGCTATACTGTAGACTAAGTATGGGAAAGGAAGCAAATGCCCCATACTGTATCTGGGAGGTCAGAAAGAAAATGACTGATCCTTGACAGACAAGCTAGTTGCTTTGCATAGAAAAAGTAAGCTCATCCATCTGCTTTTACACGGAATTGTGTAAAAACTCAATCGTCAATTTCTGATCACTTGCTCCACATGCCAGATGTGATGTTCGGTGAGCTGTTTTGATTTTGGGGCTGTCTTTGAGTACATCCCCCTCTTCCTGCCAGCCTGCTGGCAGCCTGTGGTTCACTCTGCGCTTCCAAAGTTCTTTGGATCTAGAAGACTGCAATTTGGAATGGCCAATTCATATGTTTCATTGATTTTGTAACCAGAGGCTATGGTTTGGCATAACTTTGCACATCAATCCCTGTTGTAATAAATTGGCTTAAGGGCTTTTAATTCTCTGTTCAACTGTGTGATGCAGGGCTGGCGATTTCTTTCATTGACCACAGTGAGTCCATTTCGAATGGACTTCACATTGTGGTGGATCAAAATGCTTCATGTTTATTGCTAGTTGTGCATATTGCATTCCTTTAGGGTGAGCACACACACGCACACATCTTATAATACTTGGCTAATTCTAAATATTCTATCACTCCCCTCATACATGGCATATATGATATCATTATACTGGAGATAACACTGTTTCAACACTTATGCCTACAAGAAGGTAACACGGTCAGATATTTACAGTCATGTAACTGCTTTGCAACTGATCAAAAGAATGAAAGGAAATGATACAAATCAGCCTCAAGTGAAGTTCAACTGATTAAGTAAGCTTTAAATATTAAAGAGGATTGTTAATATTTCTGTTTCATATCAAAATCTGTTGCTTTCTAAAATTATTGCTAACAACATTTTCCATGTTTTCAAAAACAGAAAACTACCAGGTCATGACCCACATAGTAATTTGTCCTCATATTTTGTCTTTTTTTTTTTTTTTACCAGTTAGGACTCCAAAGAAACTTGCATACTCTTTTGCCCTAAAAGCTGGTTAGAGTGATGGTGGTTTAGCTGTCCATTGCTTGAGATTTTAATTATTTTCCTTATCAGTGTATATGTGGAGTCTTCAATTAGCTGGGAAAGAATAGCAAATTCCTGATAACTTTGGAAAAAAAGGAGCTTCGGTTACAGAGAGTGACATTATGCAGATTTTGATTTCCAGATATAAATGCACGTATATGCCTGCATGGTATGTAGATATCTAGAACACATAAATCTGAAATTGTATATATCCGAAGCCACTGGGTATCATTTACCATCATTTTTAAATCTAAGATGCATTGCAATGATAGTGGATCAGTGACACAAACCTCAGGATACGTCATGACAATCATTCGAAGAATAAACTGGATGTTAGTCTCCTGATCAGGTTGCAAATCACTGCAGAATGAATGTGTCTTCTCTTATATTTGTGAGAGAGTTGAACAAAACTGTAGACATAGGTTATTGCTTAAGGATGATGTGGAGAAGAGAATGTGACCAGTGTGTTGTTTAAAGACGGAGCCTTGTTAATGCACTATTCCAAACTCTTGAAATAAATCTGGCTCAAGATGTTTTGCTGTTTAAGGTAGAGAAGTAAACAGTGCCCCACATTCTCAAGTCACTCTTTGTTCTACCTGACACTGGCAATGTCATTGTAGCTATCCAGCTGGGGGAATCAATAAGAAAATGATAGCAATAATGCCTTCAACTATTAAAAAATTAGAACTTGTGTGAGACTCAAAACAATTGGGAAAAGATAGATAGACTATGGGAAGTCCTACCCATGGAGAGGGTGCAAGGCTGGATGTGCTGCTCCTCTTTGCTGCATTCCATATAAACTGGGCCAAACACAGGTTTGCATACTATACAAATAGAGTGCAAAGGTTTTAAAGGAGAGGTTATTCTGAGCTGTTCACCCAGAGAGAATTTTACATACAGTAAGATGAATGGGCTAGTAATATCGCCTGAGATTTTGATGAACATCACGCATCTGCAGAGAATCAAAAACATGGACTACACAACTCGATCAGGGCAAAGCAATAGACGCAATCTACATAGACTCCTGTAAAGCCTTTGATTCAGTGGTACACAACAAATTACTAAAACTAAAATCTTACGGTATCTCTCGACACCTGCATTAGTGGATAGAAGCATTCCTGTCAAACAGACAACAAATGGTCAAAATTGGGAGCGTCCTATCAAATTCTGTCTCCCAAGGCAGTGTTCTAGACCAACTCGATACATACTCTACATTAATAACCTCTGTGATCATATAAAGAGCAACTGTATTCTCTTTGCTGATGATGTAAAGCTATTCAACACCACAGACAATACTGTTACCCTTCAAAAAGACCTTGACTATGTGTCAGATTGGTCAAACAAATGGCAACTTCAAATCTCAATAAATAAATGCTCTGCCCTACATATTGGCAAAAAAAATCAGAAAATAAAATACAGGCTGAATAGTCAAGACCTTGTTGATGATCCAAACTTTGTCAAGTTATCTTGGAGTACTCATCTCTAATGATCTAAGTGCTAGAGCCCACTGTAACTACATAGCCAAAAAGGCATTAAGAGTTGTTAACCTAATCTTACGTAGCTTTTTCTCTGATAATATCACAGTACTAACTAGAGCATACAAAACATTTGCTAGACCAATACTCGAATACAGCTCATCAATCTGGAACCCACATTACGTATCTGATATTAACACAGTGAGAAAGTCCAGAAATATTTCACAAGAAGAGTTCTCCACTCCTCTACTCGTTGCAGAATACCTTATACCACCAGATTTGAAATTCTAGACCTAGAAAAACTAGAACTACGCTACCTTCGCGTCCAATCTAAGTATGGTATATAAAATCATACATTGAAATGTCATACCTGTCAATGAATACTTCAGCTTCAACCATAACAATACAAGAGCAAATAAGAGATACAAACTCAAGGTTAATCGCACCAAACTTGATTGCAGGAAACACAACTTCAGCAACAGAGTGATCAATGTCTGGAATACTCTACCTGACTCTGTGGTTTCTTCCCCAAATCCCAAAAACTTTAACAGTAGACTGTCTGCTATTGACCTCACCCTTTACTAAGAGGTCTGTAGGGAGCGTGCATAAGTGCACCAATGTGCCTACCATTCCTGTCCTATTGTTTCTTTTATTTTTCTTATATGTATTATTTGTATTCATAACTATGTTTTTACTTATACCTATTATCTTGTAAGCAATTGACAAACCAAATAAAATAAAAATAAAAATAAAATACCTTCCATGTCTTTTGCAAAGGAAAGAATCTAAAGTGGACGTTGGTTTTAGGTGTTTGTCTGATTTAAAAGCACAGAGAGATATAAACAGAACTTTTCTCTGAAACTGAAGGTGGTCCTTTTCCCTTTTTAGTTCTATAGGTAATCCTCAACTTACAACCATTGGTTTAGTGACCGTTCAGAGTTACAATGGCACTGAAAAAAAAGTGATTTATCATCATTTTCATACTTCTGACATTTGCAGCATTTTCCTGGGCAAAATTCAGACTTTTGATGGCAGTGTCCTGGGGTCAAATGGGAAGCCAGATTCACTTAACCACCATGTTACTAACTTAACAACTGTAGTGATTGACTTAACAACTGTGAAAAGAAAAGTCATAAAGTGGGGCAGGGCTTGCTTGATAGCTGTCTTGCTTAATTACAGAAATACTGGGCTCAATGGTGGCTATAAGTGAAGAATTTCTTGCACCAAGTAATACAGAAATTAATGTTGTGACCAAATGTAAGGGCTAGGAGAATGAGAGAAAGTCTGGAACTCGGGTTGGGGGATACCCACAAAGAGATTAAATTACTTCAGTGCTATCACCTTAGCATATGATTTTAAGCAAGCAGCTAGCTCTGTCTTCCCTTGCCCTTACCCGTTAGCAACTGACTTGTTTTTGGTAATTGTTATTGTTGGAAAATTATTGTAGGTAATTTCCAGTTTAAGTTGCCCCTCACCCATTCCCTGGAAGTCCCTGTATTCAGAATAAAGCACGTACACCTGTCACTCACTTTAGCCAGCAAAAAATACAGCTTAATGTTTCCGTATTTAGCATCAGCAAACAGCAAAACAGTTAACTGGCAAAATGGGATGAAAGACAGGCACAACTGGGAGAAGGAGAAATACAAACAATAGGCAAAAATTAACACCTGTATGTCTCTAGATCTGTCAAAAAACTTAGAACTTTCCCCAGATACTGGAAACAATACTGTAGTAATTAGCACAGGCTGTCCTAAAAGGAATGGCCTTTGGTTATACCAACCTTAATCATTTTATGCACATAAGGAAGATAGAAGAAAAATAAGATATCCAATGATCCCTCCTCCATGGGACGATAAATCCAATGGCTATAAGGGTAATGAAGTATTATAAAACAATCATTATGGTAACAATATCAAAATAAAATAATATTTTTAAGAACTTTACCATTTGTTGCACAGCTACATTTGGAAGAAGAATAGAAAATGAATAAAAAGGATAAAAATCAAAAAGAAAATGATTATTACTATAAGAGCCTAGGCAGTTGTGAATGATCTATCAAGATAAGAATGGGATTAGGAATCCTAGCAATAGCAAAAGTATATATTAGTGGTAGCAGTGGCAGTAGTACAGGTAGTCCTTTGCATTGTAAGTTGCTATAGTCATCAGTTGGATTCACTATTATAACAATTTTATAGTGGTTGTTAAGCTTCTCCAAAGGGCATGTTCATTTTTTTTTTTTTGCCAGAAATTGGCAAAAAGGGTCATAAAACACAATTACGTCACTGCAGAACACTGCAACTGCTCATAAATGCAAGCTGGTAGCCAAAAGCACAAACTGCAATCATATGACTGCAAGGGTAGTGTGGTGTGGTGGTCATAAGAGCAAGTACAGGCCATAAATCACTTTTCTCAGATCATCATAACTTCAAACAGTTGTTGCACACATAGCCATAAGTTGGAGACTGCAATATAATGTAGTTTTCCCAATTCACCTGAATGTAAAAAAGAAACCAAATATTTTTATCTCAACAAAGGTATTTTTTTTAATACAGTCTCAAAATAGAAATGCTGGTTCTATTTTGTTCAGTTAAAGAAAACGTATTATTCAGATTTTACCTGAGTACAGTGGAGCCTGCATGAAATCAGTACCCCTTGAGCCTTCCCTCACCTCAAAACATTTCTCATTTATTTTATGCTTTAAAAGTTTATTTTGGCTAGGATTGAAATTTAATTTGATCTTCAAAGAAACACAACAATGGAAATATAAAGAGGAAGCTTTTGTTCTCTCCCTGGGAGTTCTGAAAGGTAATAATTATTAAATGATAAGATTCTAAATGAAAATGTCATTTGCAAAGGTTGAGGTTGAAAGCAGCACAAGCCCATGTAATGCAAGGAAATGTCAGATTTGATTCATGAACATAAATGCAACCAAAAGTATTTAATTTGAAATCATACAATGATTTATTGTCTAAATATTAAACTATTCCGAGTGGGAGAAAAATCTCCTAAGTATGTCTCACATCAAACTTGATGCAGCTTTAGAAAAACAGGGGGCGTTGATGTTAATAATAAATACTTGTCCTAGACATATTAATAAGTTGCCTAAACTATGGCTAAAATGTTCACAGCCATTTTAGCACAACAGAAAACAAGAGCTTGGCAATTTTTCAAAGCAGCTCTACTCACACAAACTCATGATAGGTCCAGCTCACAAGGAAAAAAAAAAAGATGTTTGGAACTTGAAGCAATTCTGTGAAACATACAACTCTCCACAAAACTCTCTTCAGGGTTCAGGAGGTAAATTTTCAACCCCAAATTCAGCTTGCATCTATGTGTACCAGTGTTTGCATCCAAATCAGTTCCAGTTCTTTCCAGTCTACAATATTCTTCCAAAAGCTTCCTTAACTATTTCTTTTCACTAACTAAGGTATTACCATGAAATCCATGTAAATGGATGTCCATGAACTGGCTACCAATCAAGTTTTGAATGCAGTTCAGGGTGTTGGTTATAACCTTTAAAGCCCTTAATGGCAAAGGTCCAGGATTCCTGATGAACCATATCATCCCACTAAGACTAATTCATCTCACTCGTGCTGGCAGAGAGGGCCTACTTTTGATCCCATCAGTCAAAGAACTCTGATGGTTGAGATCCAGAAGAACAGCCTTCTCTGCTTTAGTGCCTGCCCTTTGGGGTATCTTATCCTCTAAGGCAGTGATGAGATCCTGCCGGTTTGGACTGGTTCTAGTGAACTGGTACTTATGGTGATCAGCTGGCCCTTCCTACCTGCCCCTGCTCTATCCTGCCCTATATTTTTGTATTTTTCAGATCAGCTGATTCATGCAGCACAGTGGATTGCCGTACATCAGCTGTTTTATTCACCGGCGATGCTCTAGAAGTTAAGATTTAGAGGCTAAAATTGGTGGTTTTTGAATGCTGCCCATAGTGCACATAGCACACGCACTCACAGAACCGGCTGATAAACTAGTTGCAGCCCACCACTGCTTTAAGGTAAGATCCTCTTCCTGTTCTTCTGCAGGAGCTTGAAGACCTGGCTCTGCTGTTTGGCCTGGGGACCATCTAGGGTGTTTCTACATTGGAGGTGGCTTCTGGATTGATGGCAGACTCCACCTCCTCTCCTCAGATCTCTGCTCCTCACCCATCCATTTTTTTGTGTATCATACTGATGTATTATTCCCATGGGGTTCCATTGTCATTGTTTACTTTATTTTTCTATTATTTTGTTTTTATTTTATTATTTTTTCTTTTGTTTGTATTCCTTTCTTTTTTTTCCTTTTTATTATTGTAAGCCATCTAGAGTAGCCCCAGGGCAAATAAATTTAGCAAATAAGTAATCAGCCCATATTATTTGAGGTAACTGAAAGAATCATCTCTGCAGCCAAAGATGATTAATATTCTCATTAATATTCTTATTACTAATATTACCTGGCCAATAATCTGGGTGGATTACTGTACTTAAAATTTGAGAATAGTTTTTACAGATCTTTAAAATACCATAATTTGTATTTTGTATCTTTGTATGCAAAGCATATATTCAATCATGAAACTCCATCTTAGTTAGTTTTTTTAAAAAATAATTTTTATTTCCCTTAATTAACAAGCTATCTCACTTAAGCAAATCAGTTGCCTATAATAAATCTTATAATTGAATATTACCTTTGGAATCTTATGAATTCCAATAAGAATTTTTTTAAAAAATAATTTAGCCAAACGTTTCATATAAATATTCTACTTGATTGCTAGCCAAGTAGAAGCAACGGATATTCTATTGCTGGAAATAAAACCAATGTAGCCAGTGTATTATTTTTAGAAATCATATGGTGTATTATTTGAAATGATCAATTATCTGGAAAAATAAACTCATGGGTAAATTTCTGAGTAGAACATTGTAAGTGGATAAGTGAGTTTTAGAAATGAACACTGGACTGCAATAAATATTGGCACTATATTAAACTATTTCATATGACCAATCTTCATTCTTTGTGGTATCGCTTATGCAATAATTAGGAATTACTGTATTGTTAAGTAGCAGCACTCTAGACATGTAACCCCTTTTCTTGTTCTCCAAGCTTACTGTATAAGTGAAGGGTTGTGTGCAGCATGATATTGGCAATATCCATATCTTTTTTAATCAAAACGCATGTTAAAAAGTGCACACATCTAGTATGAATTCCTGGACTTCACCATCTGCTCTGGATCTTTTTCAATACCAATTAAACACAGCAGGTTAACTGACATTTGGTTCATTAAAATAAAGTATACGGAGAGTTTGAAACATCTAATGTGGCTTTGTCTACATTTCAAGTGAGGGTTGAGGTCGATGGGAAGGTAGGTAAGGCTTCCCAATTTGTAATGATCAACTGCCAGTTTCACAAGTTTTGGGGAATGCTTAAAGAATTCTACCTTCTCTTCCATTTGTAGTAACCATGTTTTTAATTAAGAAAACATTATCAGCCTACCCCAGGGGTGGGATTCTACCAATTCGCACCTATTCGCTTGAACCGGTTGTTAACATTCTAAGCATTTTGGAGAACCGGTTGTTAGAAGAAATTACTGGCCTAATCCTGTAAGGAAGGCAGGAAGGAAACATTCTAGTGTTGCTTACAGAAACTGCCTCTCCATTAACCCTTATTACATTCTTAGCAGGACTAGACTTCCTGTCTCAGGAACATCTTTGGCATTTTTTCCCCTCCTTTGCTAGTGCTTTGCTTGTGTGGAGTGACTATTCAAAGTTACAATGGCACTGAAAAAAATGACTTATGACCATTTTTCATACTTATGACTGTTGCAGCATCCCTACAGTCATGAGAGGCCAGGTGAGGAGATGCATGCCTCAATGTGAGTGATATTGAGTTGGCCACGCCCAGACAATGCAATAACAATAACATGACCACCAAGCCATGTCCACCCTGTCACANCCCCCCCCCCCCCATGTGCTTCATCCATGAAAAGGATCATAACTCAGTGGGAGATCACAATTTTGGTATTACGAAGTTGGGTTTGGGGAAAAAAATCTCCACAAATCTTCTATAACATAGAATACCCAGAACTGACTAAGTGGACCATCCATGGATAGAACCAGCAACTGAAGTCTTTTCCTCATAGTAATTTGGTTAAGCTACAAAAAGAAAGCCAAGTGTATTGGGGAAATTTTGTAGTAGAATATATGTTAGCACTACTGGATTAAAACAAAATGTATATTTGTCACCAAGACAAACAAAACCCATCAATTGCTGACCATTATGGAAGTGACATAAAAATACATACTACTGAGTGAATAATCCAAAGTTGATCCTACAGAGGATTTTGTTTTTGGACATTAACAAAAACAAAAGCAATGAAGAGAGGAGAAAGTAAGGTCCCTCTTTTTATTAATTGATTGATAAAATCTCCCAACTCAGACCATGTGACTCTGGAAAGCATACAATATAAACACCCAATAATTTTTTAAAAAAATTCTAAAAGCAAGAAGGCAATATATAAATGCAAAATGCATGTCACCAAACTCAGATAGCAAACATCTTTGATAGATGTGTGCAAATTTTTAATATTCATTTAATTCAATTTTGGATCATTGACTGGATTTCAGTCTGTGTGTATCAAAGTTTGTGCTAAGTAAGATGAGTGAGGAGCAATGAGCAATCTTGACTATTGTTGGTTAAATAAATCATATCCAGATTTATAATGTAAATCAAATGAGAGAAATTGCAGGGAAATTTATCCAGCAAAGCATCCAGGTAGAAGGGGTGGAAACATTGATATTGAATTCAATCAATTTCTTCATAATTCCTAATGTTATTTTATCTTTTCAAGAATAAGGCAGAACACAAAAATATACTTTTTAAAAAGTGGAGACCAAGATAAGCATTGAAAACAGTGCTGCTAAAAACCTTCTTTTAATGTGTGCAGTTATATTTAAAAAAACTCAAAGAAATAAAGGGATGTGAAGATGCTGAAACATGTTATCTTACTATAATACTATTGTTAGTTATGTGTTTTCATAATGTTTGCTAATAGCCTGCAATGAGCTTGAATTGTTTCTAGAATATCTTTTATTTTCCTGAGCAAACTATAAAAATGTATTTGCTGATGGAAAAAAAAGAGCTGTTTGCAATATGAAAATTAATCCATATTATTTGCTAATGTGTTAATAATGCTATTATTACAATAGAAACTTTTATGACTCTTTTGTTCATTCTGGTGAAGCATTGCTCAATATTTCAGGAACTACATATATTAGTGACATTTTCATTATGACAAAAATCACTAAATCAGTTTGAGTTTTGCAGGCAAATGATCAAATGGTTAGACATGAAATGCAGGTATAACATAAAAAAGTGAACGGAACTCTTATAATGGTGACCCTTAATTGCTTTATTCTAAGCTAATATCAGGTTCCAAGAAATGCAACCATCATAAAATGAATTCTGAGGCATTTCAACTCCTCAAAGAACAAGCTTACTGATATACACCATCTTGGCACTAACAAATGGAAAGCCAGTGCTGAAAGTTTCCTGGCTTTCCAACTATAATTTTCTCAGTTTTCCAAAACAATAATCACATTGTCCAATCAGGATGTGACCTAGTTGCCTGGCAACCTTGTTCCTCCTTTCTCTGGCCAGGCAGCCATTGGAACGCTGCTGACTCATCGTCCAGCTGTGTTGTTTTGGATGGAACTCTATCCACCTCAGCTCTCCCCGTTTCAGCTCCCAAGTATGTCAAACTGAATACATATGAATAACCCATTTACCATTTAACCAAATTCAGGTTTGACAGACTGCCCCACACAAGTGGAGGAACTTCCCTGTGGGATACAAAGTGCATAAATAGTTATCAATGCCACTAGCCTCCCCTTCCCTCACCAGGAGGTCCCTTAGGCTTCTGAGGCCCCTTCTTGTGAATACAGATAGTCCTTGATTTATAAGTTCATTTAGTGACCGTTCAAAGTTGCAACTGCACTGGAAAAAGTGACATACGATCATTTTTCATAGTGATAACTTAACATCTGCAGTGATTCACTGAAAACTTTGGGAAGAAAGGTTGTAAAGTGGGGCAAAATTCACTTAACAACTGTCTCATTTAGCAACTGAAATTTTGGACTCAATTGTGGTCATAAGTCGAGGATTACCTGTATGTAGATGAAAATTCCATAAATCTACCAGCTTTTGCACTTATCAAATATTTGGATGCAGTTATGAGTTGATAAGAGATATTTTCAAAGATATATTTGAGGGGAAATAAAATTTTTAAAAGTATACTTTGAAAAATGCCCTTATGCATGTCACACCCTTTGATGGTTCACTTAACAACTGTGGCAAGACAAGTCGTAAACTGGGGGATATCTCACTTAACAAATGTTTCATTTAGCAACATAAATTTTGGGCTCAGTGGTGGTCATAACTCGAAGATGACCTATAAAAGCGATCCAGTAGAATTCACTTTTAGAATGAATGGATTTCATTCTAGTGAGGTTCTACAGGTAAGATTGGGCTGCCAATTTCCCCTCTTCCCCTGAATGCCTCTTGAAATGATACCACATAGCAGCTGGAATCACAGGCAAGTTGATTTTCAGTTCTCCCTGCTCTTGAATTTCATCTTCTATTAGACAACTGTCTTGATGGAAGCGATTGATTTCCCCCCTCAATGATTTACCTTTCACATTTTGCACTTGCTTTGGAGACTCCCAAAGCACTTAACGTCACCTGTTGAAAAAAATCATATTCTTTTAAAACCACAAAGCACAGACCACACAGCAAATGCCACATTTTAAAACTAATACAATAACACTTCACAATTCCACCACCTGTTTGGAACGTATAGATTTTCACTTGGCAGCTAAATGACATTGTGAAAGAGAACTGATGCATCTTGGAAGGCTTAGCATTACATTGCCTGAGAAACTGTTCTGTCAGAGGTCCTCTTCCACATTTCTTCCCTTTGGTAGTGGTAGATGATCTTCCATGAAGTGGGATCTTCCTCATGAGAAGAGGGGTAGAATTTCAGGGGTAAAAAAGATCCTTGAACTATTGTTTGTACCTTATCAGTGTAAGCCCGTAAAGCTGAAAAACTAGCAACAAAAATAATTAGGGGACTGGAGGCTAAAACCAATATATAGTGAGCTGCCACAACCTGAACTTATACTCAAAAACATCTGAAGATAGGACAAGATACAATGGATGGACTCAGAGCAATGAGAGATCCAATGGAGAATTAAGGAGAAATTTCCTAACAGTGAGAACACTTAATCATTGGAATGACTTGCCTTCAGAAGTTATAGGTGCTCTTTCACTGTAAGTTTTTAAAGAAGAGATTGGAGAGGCATTTGTCTGAAATGGTACAAAGTTCCTGCTTGAGCAGGGTTTGGATTAGAAGACTTCCAAGGTCCTTTCCAACTCTTTTACTCTACGCTACGCTACTTTACTCTACCCTACCCTACTTTACATCACCCTACTCCACTTCACTCCACTCCATTCCACTCAGTTTTTGTATAACCAGAAGCTAAGTCAAGTGGGAGCAACCACAGAGACACAGTCTCAGATGATAGATAGATAGATAGATAGATAGATAGATAGATAGATAGATAGATAGATAGATAGATAGATAGATAGATGTGTATGTGTATGTAAGTAATCTTATTTTCATTTCTCTGTACTAAACAGAAGCAATATATTGTCCTAGATAGCATAGAAAATGCAGGTAAATTTAGGAAACTTTGCTTAATTTGCATATTTTGCTAAAAATAAATGTTATAAAAAGAAAACAGAATCAACTGACTATAGTTAGTTCAGTTATCACAGATTTGCTTTCCATCAAATAAAATTGGTCCTGACAGTCCTGGAAATGTCTGACCTCTTCTTCTGTAAATTATATATCTTTATTTACAGATTTCCTTTCCTTTCTTTCTTATACTTTTGGGGGGGACATTTTGCTTCTCACAAGGAGCTTGTATAGCTGAAGCAATGTCTTCTTAGTTCTTCACTCTGCTGTTCATTGCACACTGTTTATCTACCTTTATTTGGACCCTCTTGCTATTAAGGGTACAAATCTAAATTCATTTATGGGATTACCACTGTAGATTCCAGCACAAAGATTGTCTGCTTAGCACTATTTTGTGTGTAGGGCTGGATCATATATCATATCAATTTCTCTGATGTGGAAACTAGCACCCATGGACAGCTGGCCTCATCATGGTTTGCCAGAAAATGGCCTATAATATCAAATTATCCTGGTATCTGCTCATACAAATAGTTAATGCTTACAAATTCCTTCAGTGGAAAAGTACTGGTTTGTTTTCAAGGAAACACACTTCGACCATACTCTAAACATTTTCATTATATGCCTCTTTCCCCCTGTCTTTGAAAAAAAAAATTCTTAACACTATTTTCATGGTGACCTCAGCCACATTATTATTATAGGTATATTTCATCAAACATTCTCAGCAAAGGATGATTTCCAATTTTATTTTCAGGAGATGTGATGATCTTAATCAAGATCAATATATATACTTCATTTTTAAACTATTAATATTTAGGTATTTTGATATATTTAGGCAACCATAAATAATCCTTAGAGTGTGTTGATATGAAATTAAATGAAAAAAAAAAATGACAGTGAGTGACAAATGACCAACAAAACCATAACCAATTATTCATTTGCTTCCTAGAGAATTTGACTCCTAGAGTAATAACATAATTCCATCTAAATTTAATTCAATATGCTTCTTTTAAAAGTTTGGTTTCATTTCAAAAATATACAAAGGGCAAAAAATTGTCCAAACATTAATCATAGGGATGCTGCAATACAGATAGTCCTCAACTTACAACAGTTCATTAATTGACCATTCAAAGTTATAATGGCACTGAAAAATGTGACTTATGACCATTTTGCACAGTTATGACCCTTGCAGCATCCCCCTGGCCATGTGATCAAAATTTAGATGCTTGGCAACTGGCTGTGACCATTGCTGTGTCCCAAGGTCATGTGATTACCTTTTGTGACCTTTTGACAAGCAAAGTCAATGGAGAAGTCAGATTCACTTAACAACTGGGTTACTAATTTAACTGGAGAAATTCACTTAACAACTGTGTCAAGAAAAGTTGTAAAATAGGGCAAAACTCACTTAACAAATGTTTTACTTAAAAACAGAAATTTTGGACTCAATTGTGGTTGGAAGTCAAGGATTACCTGTCAACGTGCATGTGAAAAACAATCGTCAATCACTTTTTTAAATGCAGTTGTAACTTTGAACAGTCACTAAAAAAAAATTGTGAGTCAAAGACTACCTGAAATGCATGAACAAGCTGGGCACTGGTATTTTTGCATCTTTGATGATGATGATGTCAAAGAATCAGTGGATCATTGACTTGAGGCTAAAAGAGATTCATCTTACATACAAGCAGCCATTCCCATCTCCATGGGAATAACATAGAGATCAAAGTAAGGAACATATCGATAGTTCAAGGATAGCAACAATTCCCCATAGCCTTGGAGAAGGTCCAAGAGCTCTACTAAAAGCTGACACTGGATCATAAAGTGTCATATGACAGAAGGGGGGAATATTATATATCTCAGGAATAATCCTATTAATTTATTTTCAATTACAGTTAAGTTCAATTGTGACTTCGCTTTTCTGTCCTGGCCTCCATTTGCTTTTTGGTATACATTACTTAGGTGAAATAAGGCTACTGTTCTAGAGTGCATGTGGAATTAAGTCAGTTGTTACTTCTTCTTGTGTCATATCTGTCAATGGACATTGGTGATCATGTTGGTGATCCTATTTTTATCAACAGCCACATAGGGCAGCCCTCTCTTGAGGAGGTCCATCTGGTGGGACTCAGAAGGGCTTTCTCCATGGTGGCTCCCTCCCTGTTATTTGAAGGGCCATCATTTCCCAGTTACATCTATTTTCCAAAGAAGGGAGGCAGGGGATGTTGGGGATCCCCCTCTTAAGGAGGTCCATCTGGTGAGACCCAGAAGAAGGGCCTTCTCCATGATGGCTCTCCTTCTTTGTGGAAGATCCTCCCTGCAAAGCCTGGAAACTCCAGAGTGGGATGGAGCCATCATTGCTTTTTAAGGTTTTCATATTGGGTTTCTATTCTTGTAAGCCACCTAGAGTTACTGAGAGCAAGTTAGGTGGTGATAAAAAATTCCTTAAATAAATCAAAACCATCACATGACTGGGGTTCACAGTGAAACTTTAAAAAAAAAAGTGCTTTTGAGTTTTGTCCAAACCAGTCCCTTAAATTTTGAAAACATGATGCTTTTTTTCTGCCTGGACCTCATTTGCCTTCAATCTTTTCTTGGAGGATTAAGTGAAGATGTTGTATTTTTCTGAATGTCACATAACACGTCCAAAATATTCTAACTTTCATTACCTGTTTCTTTCAATTAAAGAAGTGGATTAGTTTTGGGTATCCTTCTCACTCATTCACCCATTTACAGATGAATTCTTCTCTACCTTGTCATTTTGTATTTGTAGAATATCCTCAGACTCATCTCAATATCTGTACTGTGCAGATATAATACTGTTCTACAAGCCAAGCTGTGCAATTTCCAAGATCCTCATTTAGACATGAATAGGATTTACTGTTGTTTAGGTTTATGAAAGACCTTAGGCAACAGACATTGTCACACCCAAGGAGCAAATGCTATCTAATTTAGCACACAATACCTCTATACAGACACTTAGAAACCTGAACTGTAAATGTTTTATCATCTGACCTAGATACTCACTGCAGATTATCAGGGAGTATTAGGGAATCTGCTGCTGAGACAATACATTTTTAATAGAAGATTTTCCAGCAATCCCACCATTATTATTTTTTTATCTCTGTCAATATACTTTTTTAAAAAATCTAAATGGTTTGTGAAAGAAATAGACTCACCCAACTGTGCCACTTGTAGGATTGACTGGAAACATATAATCCTAATATTAAATCTCTATATCCTTTTTAATAGGCATGATTAATAGCTTTGTCAAGTGCTTATTTTACTTTTAAGAAAAATGGGGATTTTTTTTTCCTGGTAATATTCCAACAGATTCCCTCATTCCTTTTATTTCTGAATGTTATTTTTATTCTTTATAAGTTATCCTAATAAAACTAGGGTGTGTTTTTTAGTTTAAAGTACCTATAATCACTTTACCATCTCATTTATTTATACTCAATCTATTTTTAAAAAATAGTAACAATTAAGTAGCAAACTCAGTTATCATAGTTTGCCTGAAAATGTTGTTTAGTATTATAGATTCATTGACATTTGGGGTTTTTTTTATATCTCAGTAAAGCAAATGGCAGAAAAACCTTCTACTGACTCAATTATATTTTGTTCAATTATTATAATATTAAGTCTCCAGAGGCAAGGTGTTCCAAAGTGTGAAGATGCAGGGAACAGAAGATAAAATATTCTTATTTTTTTTAAAAATGATGTAAGTGAGCATGGATTTCTCAGAAAGCAAAATAATATATCTACCAAAAACTGTTTTATTCCAGATCAGCAGCAGCAAAGGGAAGAACATAGAATCTGTCAAGCTTCCAGCTTACCCCTCCTCAAAAAAAAATAATTGCAGGTTGGTGACAGATAGTTAAGAAACATGCATCCAAGAAATGAGATATATTTAGGGAAGTTCTGTGCAAATAGCATGGGTTTGAGGTTGTTGCATTGTTGAAAAGAGTGCATTGCAAAATTGCACTCAACTTTGCAAAACAGAATAACAGGTGAAAAATTGCAACATTGACAGGAACCAGATTTAGGCTAAGTCTGCCCATCCCTATTTCTGAGTTCTCTTGACTGAAATAAAATAGGATCAAAGACAGTTATTCAATGGCATTGAGTTGAGTCTTTGTTTTCTGATCCTTCTCACCACATCTTTCTAAAACTAAAGTATCATCATCATATAATTTGGATAAACTGCAACTTACTCTGGATTTTAGTGATTTTTTTAAAATGGCAATCATTCCAACTGAGGTAGAAGAAGACTATGGATATATTTCTGATCCATAAAAAGAGAAAGCATTCCAAAGATTGGCAAGAATCCAGGAATGCTGCTTCAACAAGATGGACTTTTAATTATAGCCAAAAAGGAAAAAAAAGTAGTAAGAGCTTTGAAATAGGGGAGAGTGATAAATAGATTCCATTTCTGTAAGGCTTCAGCTTGTGGCTTTTTTGTTGTTGTTAAAAATATATAAAACTTGCACTGCATAATATTTTCTTGGTGATTTGGTGGCAAAAGCTAACTGTCCCCCAAATTGCAGATTTTTAATCCTTTGAGAATGGGGTTAACGGGGGAAAGTGTTTGAAGGTGAGTTGTGAACAAGTTCTTCTGAATTTAATGAGCCATTGTTAGGAAACTGGTGCACAACAATTTTAAGTCAAGGAAGAGACACATGTAAGCTGCCTTTTGAAGCAACGGGAGTCAAGCAGGAAACTAAAAAGAATGCTCGGAGCTCTCTCCTTGAATTATTTGGCAAAGAGGAGATTTGCACAGACTGATAGAAAATGAGATCTGTTTGGGAATCCCCCCCTTCCACTCTCTCTTCCTTTCCTTCTAAGAAAGAGAATTAGGCCTTAAATTTAACTCTATAAATCCTAATTTTAGCCGAGGAGGGAAAAGCCAAGCCATGCTGAATTGCAAGCTGTCACTTTGTTGGTGGATTGAGGCAGAAAGCTGCATATGTTTGCCTTGTTCTTAAGCAGAACTTTCTGTGAAACTTTCCTTAACCAGAGCAGCTTAACACAGGCTTTTTTTTTACTGGCATAATGTGGCAGGGGGAGAGAAATTACAGCAAGCTGCTGTCTCAAACCAGGGCAGATAAAACATTCACTTTGTTACCTGAGTGGCTTCAAGGTAAAAGTCTGTGCTTCTAAGGCAAGGCACTCGCTTGGTGTGCTTGTTAACCTTGGGCAGATGAGTTTTAAATAATGTATCCTTTTCTTCCCTCTAAAAAAGCTGTTTTCTCTATTAAAAGTTATTAGTTTATCATACTTGTGTAATTTTTTCAGCCATAGGGCCCTCCTTGCTTTGATGTGCAGTTTGGTTCCAGCTGGTTTCCCTCCACTCCTGCTGTCTCATAGCCCTGAGTCAAGTTTCTTCTTTTGTGGAAGTTTTTGCTACTGATTTGTCCTCTGCATTTCCATTTGAAAAAGGGTGTTACTAGGACTGTTCTGGTCCTTACTGTGAAGGGAAAGCTTCCAATCATCCCCTCTCTCCCCAATCCCTGTGTGCTCTTTCCCAGAAATCCACATTTTTGTTTCCTCAGACGTGAAATGTTTTGGGGTTCTTACTTTTTCCCCTTACTGGGATGATGAACTAATTTTCATTTCCTGGGAGTAAATCCCATTGTTCTTGAGGAGATACACTTTTATAAAATAGGCAAGGGTTGAACTCTGTCATTAATGTCAAATTTGGATGAGACAGAACGAAATGGTACATCTGAAGAATGAATGCAAGCACATCAAAAGAACTGTGATTTTTGGAGCTGGGGTAATTTTTTTCCAGGAAATAATTGTTTCAACTGAAAAAATGGAAAAGTATCTTAATGTTTCTCCTCCTACAATATTCATATATGATGTTCTTTTTCATATGAACTAAAAATATAGCTTTTTCAGTAATAACCAGAATGAATTAAGAAGGGAAAGGTGGAAGGAAGGAAGGAAGGAAGGAAGGAAGGACTATATAGAGAAAGCCCAGCAAACATATATCTGATTCTTTCTTGTCTGGATTTTTTGGAGATGTATGTATGTATGTACATATGTATGTATGTGCTGTTCAGCTTCCTTTGGGTATTATCCCACTTCATTGTAGTGCTTTTAAAGTTGTAGAAACATTTCAGCAGAATCTCATCTGCCATCATCAGGCTTCTGTATTGAGTTGCAGTTTGTATGTGGCGTCAGGGTTCTCACAGCGGTTGGCATTTAAATTTGAGGCTAGCCTAGTGTTGTGCCAGGATGTTTCTTTCTACATCCTGATTGGTTGGGAGTCTTGTCTGTGTTTATTGGATTTGGAGTTTGTTTGATTGGTGTTTCTGGTTTCTTCTGTCTGTTTGTGGCTTTGATTGGCTGGCAACACTCTGCTATAAGATATATAGATATTAGATATACGATATATATTACTATAGATATAGATATAGATTAGATATAGATATAGATATAGATATAGATATAGATATAGATATAGATATAGATATAGATATAGATATAGATATAGATATAGATATTAGATAGATTATAGATAGATAGATAGATAGATAGATAATAGATAGATACACACAACACACAAATATCAAAAAACTCCAGACAGGGAGGTTCAGATATATGTTTGCTGGGCTCTAGTTTCAACCGATCCCTTCCTTCCTTCCTTCCTTCCTTCCTTCCTTCCTTCCTTCCTCCCTCCCTCCCTCCCTTCCTCCCTCTCTCCCTCCCTTCCTTCCTTCTATATATAAAATGTAAGAAAAATCTAGTTCAAAAACTAAACAGAAAAGTAGAAATATGATTTAGAATGTCAAAATATACATATAACTGAACTGTGAAAATGTTGCTATATTGAAACATGCAGTTTAACATCCCTAGTAATAGAAATACCTTTAAAAAAAAACTTAAAGGCAAGTTGTACTGACAAAAGAAAAGAAAAGTCATTCTTGTGCTGCATTTTATTTTTCTGGTTTTAATTATTTACAGGATGGCTTGATATGACCATACTTCAAAAGTGGCCAATTTAGAATGCAGAAAGTCATATGCTTCATGCTGCTACTTTCCCATTCTATTAAATGCACATTCAGGAGATGGATTCTCTTTTGTTGGTATGTTTTGAGACAATTTGTAACTGAATCTGAGCTTTTTGTGGGCAACTCAGTTGTATGGGTATTACCCGTCTTCTGTAAATACTTAGTTAATCTCCATTATCAAGCACTGTTTTGTGTGTTTTTTTTTTTAAAAGCAGGCTTCTCAAACTGCCTTCAGGAATCTGGAATCTTGATTATTTCTATTTTAAGGTCATAATGTTTTTTTTTTAAGTCATCTGTTCTTGGTTGATGACTCTACTATGGGTGTACCGCAGAAACATTTGTTTTACATTGGATCTTTCATGAATGCTTCCCTCCAAAAATCAGAATCAATTCCTAAAAATCACAGAAGAAGATTAAAAAAAAAAACATTGAGTGATGAATGTTCCATTTTTTTTTTCATGCTTAATTTTTGGAAAAAGGAAAAATAATATGGGTCAGTGTCCCCACCCCTTTCAGCAATATATATATCACTCCGTACAGTGTTTACATAAAAATAATAATAATCTTCATTGATAATTGGGCCATTAACACTAGGAAAGACCATTCCATAAATCATGGCTTTAGGGCAAATAGTATACACAGTGTTTACCAATATTATTCTATGATGATGAGGGTAATTTTGGGCATTACCAAACACCAAACAAATCATAGCTGCAACTCTATTATAATATTAATGGATCACTGAAAGACTGTTTTTCATCTGTTCTTCTATGAAATGTTAGCATTTGCACAAATATATACTTTTATTGTACCTTTGAGTCAGTTTTTGATTCTTTGCAACTGCAGTTATCTTGATAAAGTTTTTCAGAAATGGTTTGCTCTTGCATCCTTCCTAGGCCTCAGAAAGAGGGACTGGCACAAAGTCATCCACTCTAAAGCCCATGTCACACTGAACCAATGGATGCAAAGAGGATGTAAAACGGACAAAAAAGCTTGCCATCCGTTGGAA